>SRMA01026122.1:0-30570 GCA_007224835.1 Danionella cerebrum
TAGCTTTGAAAAGAAATCAATACATTAAACGCAACAAAAATATTTTGAAACATGAAACGCCCATCAAATATTTAATTGTAGAGAGAAATAAGTCTGTATGATTTTACTTAGAAATTAATTGGCCACTACTTTAACATAATTTTAAAGAACATTTACCCTCTTAATTCCATTTTTACTTAATTATTGACACGTTTAATTTAAGGTGTATTTATGTTGATCATTTTGGCCATTTCTGCCTTCCATAGTATGCCATACCTTCGACATATTTCTCCAGAACAAAATTAGGAAATGGGCTCCAGAAGTGCAATCTTCTAGCCCACAGTTAGATGGCAGCAGAGTGCCATGTGTCTGAACGGGACTCCTTGTTTCTACAGCTTATTTCTTTGTTGTGTCTTTAAACAGTTGATTTTGAAACTTTACTCATTTACAAACCCCGAAAAACATCTGCAGCGTTGCAGAAGGGGTTGTGAAATCGAAAGGGTATGTCTTTCCGGAGGAGCAGGAAAAATCGATCAGGTGAGAGATGATTGATTATTACGCTGACTGAGGGACTTTTAAACTACTGTCAGATATTAATCTTCTAATATTGTCACATGTTGCATGGAATAATTAATGATAACAGTTTTTCAATGGTTCACCATTTCTGCAATGTGAGGTTGTAAACGCATTTGTGTGAAATACATGCTTTTAACTTATTCGTCGCTTGTTAAATGCTAAACTTCCGCTTTCTGTCATGCGTTTTATAGCTCACACCTGCACTCAATTAGCACATTTTTACTAAAAATAAATTTTCTTGTAGAATACAAAATGCACACGTTTTTGTTGTATTTATCTATTTTTTTTAAAATCAGTGACATATCTTTGGATATTAAAAAGTAGAAAGATTTAAAAGATCAGATTATATGTTTTCCCAAACGTCTATATTTGTTGCTTATATAGCTGGCCATTTGTATAAATGGCAATTAGTTTAATTCGATTTCAAAAAGTGTTTTTAACCATTGTTCTTGTTAAGAAATCTTTTAAATGCATGAACTCAATTTACTTATTCAACTTTTAATTTGATTTACTAGTTAAGCTTTACAACGCATTTTCTTATTATTTACTTTGGTACTTTTATTGCAACACATAAGAATGCTTTATTGCAGTTGCATGGGACATTAAAAACATTGGCATATATATTATTTTACATCTGACAGTTGTGATCTTATATTAATAATTCGGTTATTCATATAATAATTCATATAGAGCAAATAGAATTTATTGTAAAAAATTATACATCAGTGTAAAAAATCTAAACCAAAAGCTAGAGTAAAATAAGTGTAAAATTAAGGTGTACTATTACACCTTAATTTTACACTAAGTGGCAAGAAATGACTAGAAAACAAACCAAAAACAAACAGAAAAAGATTTTGTATTAAGGAAAATGCAAATTGGGAAAAGTTTTGCTATCTAATATATATTGTAATTACAGTCTGTAAAACAACAACAACAACAACCTAAATTTAAAAATTACCATTACTGAAAGATACAATTTTGTTGTCATTCATGATTTCAATTTACTACACAAATATTAATATTATTATTTATATTATTATTATTATTATTAGTAGTAGTACTATTTTATTATTTTCAAACAAATAGTACAATCACAAGAACATAACTGATTCAATACATATTTATTCTATCTTGTTGTTGTTTCTATATTAAACATTTAAAAATATTGATTTTCATTTCGCGTATACCATTGACTTCAATTGGAAACACAGGCGAAATAGTCCATTTCTGATCATTAAAGATTTTTAATGAACTTTAGGATCATATTGATGCTTCATTTCAAAATTCCTGAAAAACAAAAAGGGACGCAGTATTGGGGAAAAAAAATAAAAACAAAACAAAAAAATATCTAGACATCTATAGACAATATTAGCTTAGAATTTCTATTTTTTTTATATTTCTCTTGTTTTTTTTTCTCCAAATCTTCAACAGTTTATTGTAAAGCACTAACTGCTAGCATCAGAGGTTTTCAAGGATCCTATTTCCCTCTTTTGCAATTTATTGTTCATACAGTCTTTGTCTTTATCTGTGTCTCTCTCATGGGGTTTTAATGCCGTGTTTCTTTTCCGCATCAGCATTTATGCAGTTGAGGAGTGATTAAATGGAGACACAGCTCGAAAATAAACACTTACACCACAAGACTTTAATTAAGTCAAGGTTTGACCTGCAACTCCTCCTGACACACATTAAGATTCTGCCAGTCTTCAATACATCATAGGCTTATAAAGGTTGATATTAAAGTTATCTGCATTTAATAATTGGTCTGGAATTGTACTAATTCTGCTAATGAATTAATTAATACTTCATCTGGCTTCGTTTCCGATGAATAGAACAATTTTCTGACGGTAACTGTCTTGCATACTAACATTTCGCATAATTCAACCTAGCAGAACACCAAAGAGAATCTTGCTTTGATCTTGTAGATTATGTTTTAAAATGTATTTAGCAGCGGATTTCATAAATTATATTACATTTCACTGAAGATATATCACATTACTTCAGTGTACAGAAGTCATTGGTCTCCAACACATTTAAAAACACATGGCAAAGTATAGACTTTGGTTTTGTAAGTTCTAAAACTGCAAAAATTTGGTTCTCGAATCCCTGGAAATAAATGATAAAGGAAACTATTTCTGAACCTTATTGGCTCTCTCCCTTTAAATCCATGCATCACTGCAAGTGGCTTCATTAACTGCTGGAGGTATTGAATGTGGGAGGCTCGAGTTTGAGTGTTTTTAATGAAAATCTGAGGGTTGAGGAGCTGGAGAATGTGCTGTGGGAGAGACCAAGACACTCGTCGGGTGGTTCAAAGGGTCACCACTTTATATGAGAGGAACTGCCCACCTGACACTGCCCTAAGCTCTCTCTCTCTCTCTCTCTCTCTCTCTCTCTCTCTCTCTCTCTATAGCCAGTGTTCATCTGCCTTGCTTCCCTCACTGAAGGCTTTATTATATCTTGAGCTGCTCCCTCGTTTACCGGTTAGGTTTTGTTGGCCTTGAATTTGAAGTCTCTGATTAATTAATTTATCATTCATTTAATTAAATTTATCCCCGGAGTCTTTGGCTTGCTCCGAATACAAAATCAAACTCTGTGCAGGCTTTGTTTTCACGCTTTTAATTATTTTTTTTTCATTGTCTGTTAAATATTTGATATTGCTAATGTCAAGCTCGATTTTTAGATAAATTCTGACTTTATATCAATTTTCTAAATAAAATTTGAAGGCAATTGCGTGCAGGTGTGTGCTAAAAAACAAGTTTAGCATTTAACAAGCCACAAATTACCTAACATTGTGCATTTCATGGGCATACCTTGAAATTATGTCTATGGTACGATATGCATCACAACACTATTTTTAACCAACTATCAAACTGATAGGGTCTAGTTTGATTTGTATGAGAGCATTTGAGACCATCCATCCACTAGGGGGCAGTGTTAGTATTTACATCAAGTCATCTTTTTTACTCTAAGTGAGAGATAATTTTATAATCTTTCTTGTTTAAAATGTGAGTAAAGGATTAACATTTGAGTTGTATCTTAGTAAATATTACACAAAACAAGAAGCCAAGGTGAAGAAGTTTCAGAAGTGACTTGAATCACAATCACCCCAAGAAGCAAATACACTTCAGCTCCCAGACGATATCTTCAGCTCCTAGACGATTATCAAGTAAAACGTTCTGAATCTGAGGGTTGGTTAAAAAAAAGACATTAGTTTGTTTTTATAATAAGTTATAAGTTTTTTTACTATAACCCTTTGAAACATTTCATTTTGAAGTATACAAATATCTCTTTAACTTTAAATGGATTTTTGTGAATACAAAAGTCACACTGAAACAAATCAATGGTTAATTCTGTATAGCAGAAGCAAACAATAACATGAGTCACATGACTCGTTGTACCATTTTTCATTGGAGAGTCAGGGTAATGAAAACACAAGCAAACAGAGCTTTCACAGAGCTTGACAAAAACTTCACTAATTCTGCTATTTTGTTTATAGAATCATCCATGAATACATTTAGTAAAGAGACTGTTTCCATAGTGTACTGGGAAGCACCAGATTTGTCATTACATTTAATTTGTGTGTATCTGGTTAAATGTTTTCTATATTTACTTTAATCACATTTATTACTACATTCAGCAAATGGTGCAAGTCGTCAGACTGACTGCTATGGGGATTTGGTTAAGTCTACTAACTCATGCTAGTAGAAATAAATCATTGGTTGTCCGATAAGAAATTTCAGTTAAATTTATCATATAGGAGACAAACACAGTCGTTCGTTCGTTCATTCATTCATTTATCTTCTATTATTATTCCTTTTCAGAGGGGGTCTGCTGGTGCACATCTCCAGCGGACATCGGGCGAGAGGGGGGTGGTTGCACCCTGGAAAGCTTGCCAGTCCATCACAGACAGTGATATTTAAGAAATGAAATACAGTTTATACGATTTATGGATATTATGCAATAACTATTTATACAAAATGCATAAATTAGGCACCACAAAATAAAAATTAATATTTTGTACATCCTCCTTTTACATAAACTACAAAAGCCTCCTAACACTTTCTGTAGCTTCAAATTAGAGTCTGGATTCTGGCAGAAGGTATTTTAGACCATTTTCCGTAGCAAAAGATCTCAAGTTCAGTCAATTTTGATGTTTTTTTATTATTCAGGTCTGAGGACTGAAATGGCTATTCCAGAATATAGTACTGGTTCCTGTGCATGGCTGAAGATCCAGTAGCGGTGCAACTTCAACTTTGTCACTAATTCCTGGACATTGTTCTTCAGAATCTGCTGATGTTGAGTGGAATCCATGTGGCACTCAACTAAAGCAAGATTCCCAGTGCCTGGACTAACAGGAACCCCCACCAAATTTTACTGTAGGTAGCAAGTGTTTATCCATCGTGCATACCAGCCTTTGTTTTGCCCAAATAAATCTTTTTTAGTTTCATAAGTCCACAGCACCTTATTATAAAATGATGCTCGCTTGTCCAAATGTGCTTTTAGCAGTTTGTGGTGTGGGCAGAGAAAAGGCTGTTTTTCTGCATTGCACGTCTCATACAGCATCTCCTTGAGTAGATGCAATATGATGTTGTAGGTCTTTGAAGCTGGTCTGTGGATTGTGTGTGACTGTTCTCACCACCCTGCGCCTTTATCTGAGATTTTTCTTGGTCCGCCACTTCAGGCTTTAACTAGAACTGTGCCTCTGGTCTTCCAATTCTGCACTGTATTAACTGAGGGCTTAAATCTCACCTTCCCATCTGAGAGATGTTTTGATGTTCCCACTGCAAAGAGAAGATAATGCAAAGAGGAGAAACACTTATGATTAACCTCCTTTATATACTTTTTCACGATTGGTCAAGGATCAAATGTACATTTTTAGTTCTAATAATTAGTGCTAAAAGTATTGCGATCAAAAAATGATATGGGTGCCTTAATTTATGCACTTGATAATATTTATTTCACTCGTCTCTTATAGGATATATTTATGAAAATGTCTTCTCCAGACAACCAATGATTTATAAAGGAAAATCACGAGGTGCACATAAGTTTGCGTAGCACTGTATATAAGTAAAATAAGTATTAGACCCCTTCAAATAATTGTCAAAATCACCCATCCATCCATCCATACACTGTCCATCCATGTGCCTTTTAACCAGATGACTGAATGCTCTTGTAGACTTCTGTTTGGTGTTGTGTTTGTTGAGGGCCCCCGAGTTCTCTTGTTTCAGGCTAGTATTTGGTAGTGTGTGAGTGTGTGTATTTGGACTCTGTGGGCCAGAGCAGAGCTTCTTATCACAGCACTTTATCAGCTTAAGGAAAGAGGAAGTGTGTGACTGTGAACATGAGCGAAGGTGAGCAAGATCTGAGTGTTTGCACATGAATGTGAACATGAAGTTGTTGGCGTTTACCATGAATGCTGAGCTACAAAAGTCCCCAGTACTAAAAACGTTTTCAAAATGATTGCTGCAGGGTTGACAAACCATACTATTTAATGGTAAAATCATGTGGTGAATAGTGCACGGTTTACTTAAAAGTAGGGTTTGTACAGTCAAATGATTTGACATTAACATTTTTGGCTCACAGAACAATCAGGCATTTAGTTTTAAACAACTGATTTAAAATACATGCATCAAACCCTTAGAAAACACCACTTAGCTATTGTTTCATTTGGATTCCAAATGTAATGTGTAGATTTCAAAAAGGTTAACTTTAATATTTTTGTTTTAAAACTCATTACAAGAGTTTGAGGTGAGAAAGGTGAGAAATGCACGATCGTCTTTCAGTTTCCTTTCCTCTAGTGGTGAAAAGAAGGTAAACCCTTGCAAGTACGAGATGTGAATGTGATATGGCTTGTGTTTTTCAAAGTTCTGCAACAAAAAAAAGCACAATGGTACAAGAAGTGCTTGGAATAGTGTATATGTTTTAGGAAAGGTTTGCTTGTTTTTTTTTTTTAAATACAAATTTTCACATAGTTTAGACACAGTATTTCCTTTTTTTAGGGAGGAGGGGGGGTTATGAATTGTTATTTCACCCCAACACTTTTGTTTTTTATTATAATACATACAAATATTTTTTTTTTGATTTTCGCATTAGACAAAATGTAATACTCAGAAGTCTATTTTTTGTACGATTTAAGATTTGTTGTGGAGGGGTTGTACTAAAAATATCTCAAGCATTGCCACAAAAACTGCTTTAAAGGTAATTTATTTAAAAAAATTGTATAGCAGTAAAAAAAATAATAATGCACAAGGCTTCTAAATGTTAAGGGAAATTAAGAGAAAAGGGAAAAAAAACATCAGGTCTTGAGTCCGAACAAAACAAGCATTGCTGTTTTGTAGATACGTTTGATATAGTGTACTTCCCTATCCCTTTTATTTCCAGCGGGAGACTAGGAGACAGACGCAACGTGGTCAAATGATGGTGAAAAGTTTTAGACAGTTGAGAATCTTTATTTCATAACAAAATGCAGTGAAAGAAGAAAAGAGAAATATTCAAAACAGTTCCCATGTTTTTGTGCATATCTGATTGGCCTCATTCCCACGTTAGAGTTATGGCTTTTGGGATGAAACCTTTCCATGAAGACCACGTCTGGCCAGACTTCTCTGGACAGTGAATAAATGTTCTTGGGTGATGTGTTTTGCATGTGCTGCACAAGTTTCTTGGCCAACCACGATGTCTACAATTCACAAATGTTACATGTTTCTTTGTCTGGGAGAGACCTTGTTGATGCAGAATAACTATTTTGAGTCTTGTTGCTGTGCTCATTCTTGCCATGGCAAGAAAGGTCCTCAACCTCACCTTTCTCATAATATTGTATAATTTCTCGTAATAGCCTTTCTCACCCACCCTCTGGGTTTTATCCTTTTTCATTATTTTGGACAATCACAACTTTACTCAAAAGTAAGATAATTAAATTATTATAACAAATTATAATTTGTTTTTGAAGATTTATTTATATATTTACTATATCGTTAGGGCAATGGTTAGTTTGTGGTTATACAGGGAAATTAAATACAATTTCAGGAATACAAACGCTGTTACGAGGCAGGATAATTCTGACCCTACCTTTAGAATGTCATAACAGAAGTCATGACTCATCAGACTCATGTTGCCCAATTTTGGTGAGCCTGGGCAAATTGTAGCCTCAGTTTCCTGTACTTAGCTGACAGGATTGCCACCTGGTGTGGTCTTCTGCTGCTGTAGCCCATCCTCCTCAACCTTTGACATGTTGTGCATTCAGAGATTCTCTTCTGCAGACCTCGATTTTAACACTTTAAGACTCACAGGAGCACCGGCGAACTCATTTGCATATCAATTTTTAAATGTTGGTAAAACTGGAACCACATAAGATGTAATAATAATTATTATTTTGCATAATAAACAGAAAGATTTAGACTTGCATATGAAATATTAAACATGCCACACAAGCCAGCAAAAGGTCACAAAAAATCATAAGCTTACACAAGTGATAATTTGAGTTATTGAATGGTCACTTTTCTATAAGCTTGCACCAGTCTGGCCATTCTTCTTTGACCTCTGGCATCAACAAGACATTGCACCCACAGAATTGCTGCTCACTGGATATTTTCTCTTTTTCTGACCATTTACGTTAACGTAACGTTAATCACTTTGCTTCCCCATTCTGTTGCTCAGTTTGAACTGCAGCAGATCAACTTTACCATGTTTACATGCTTAAATGCGTTGAGTTACAGTGATGTGATTGGCTGATCAGAAATTTGCACAAAAAACACCTCTTAATTTAAATTGATGGACATTTCTCAGTTAAAACACTGATATTGTATACTTTCTTTTACCAATAATTTACTTTTGCCCATAAAATAATCTATTTTCAATAAAAAAAGCATCATTTAACATGCGAACAATGGTCTATTAAAAATACAGGTGTTCACTTTGACAGATCAGAGCTTATGTTACACACACGCGCTAGGTTCACACACGCACACGTCCGCTAGTTGCCCCACAGTCTTTAGGCAGCACCTCTCACCAGTTTAAAGAGGCGTTTCAGGTTACAGTCGCCTCCATTTTTAGCCTCAGACTTTCCCTTGCACAGTATAATACACTCTTTCTTTCATCAGCACGTCATTAGCATTCAAGACGCTGTGCACAGGAACATGAGGCAGCCAGTGTTGAAAATGGAAATGTGGCTGTTTTCAAAGATGAATCGCTGATTTTGCTGTGCATGGACCTTATGGGGCTCACTGGGATATAATATGTCAATCATAAGTGGCTTTCATTTTCAAACAAAGCGTGGTTTATGTTAGCATGTTAGTCAAACTCAGGATTAGCTTGTAGCCCAGCGTCGATTAACAAACAGCTCTTCTTGTGGAGGTTTGTAAGACTTTGAACAAATATTAAAGTGATTGAGAGGAGACTAATGAGGCTTCGAAGAGCAAACTTTCACTCTCATCACTCAGTTACAGTAGAGACAAAACAAACAGAAAAGTTTTATTTGTTGTATAAGTCCGGGAAAGAATGTGCAAGAGACAATGATGGGGCTGTAGCTGCAGTTTTGTGACAATTTTTACTGAACTAGGTCATGAACCAACGTAAGAGCTGTATACAAAATAACCAAATCATGTTGGAACTCACATGAAATTACTGTTTTCTCAATTATACTATATGATTCTTCATTATCCTTCTCCGTTTGGCTTTAGTTACTTATCCTTGTCTTTATTTAATTTTAGCACTCTGATTAAATTTACTTTTCACAGGCAAAATGAAAAATTGTGGAGAAAATAGAGGATTTGTGGCACATTATTTCTTTCCTGTTTGTGAGTGTCGTCACCACTCGTTCAGATGTGTGAGACCCCGTTGGCGCCCATGGTTTTCCCACTTCGAAATTAAAATAAGAGGAATGGGTGATGGACAGAAGGATCGGCGCCGTAAAACAGATGATGTCCCTCAGGGTGAAGAAGGAGCTTAGCTGCAAGGTGAAGCTCTCGATTTACCAATCAATCTACATCCTCTAATTGACCGGCCAATCAACTCATTACAGACTGTGAATTTAATGAGTTTGCAAAGGGAATCCTCATGTTTTGAGATGACAGTGAACCAATCAGAACGTGGATTTACTTATCCTAAAATAATGGAAGGAGATTTCTATTGAATCACTAAACCACTGCAAGAAAGTGGATTTTTATCTGATGTAATATCTCAACCATTTATGACCTTCTCATTTCGATGACCCAGCATCATGGGGGCTAAAGTACTGTAATACCATAGAGCATCTTTCGAGATTTAAAAAAAAGAAAAAGCCAGCTCTTTTGTTGTATGTCGTTTAGTTTATGTAATTATTTCACATTATTTTCACAGTTTTATAGCAGAGTGGGAACCTGGATGAAAAATCCAAATGATTTTGTTGCCGAAACAAATTTCAAAGTGATCATTTCTGAGGCACAAATTCAGCTTTTCAAAGCTACTTCCAATGAAAGCTGTGTTTAAAATGAAGATGGTTTCTTAATTTTGGTTTAATAGTTGATTGGTTTAAATTACATAGCTACTGGAAAGAGTAGCATAGTAACATGTGCCAAGTGGTTGAGAAAAACACAATCTTGCAGACACGGAGCAAAGTTCATATATTCTGCGTGACCTACACTAGTTTCTTTGTGAACAGTTCAGACGTCCAGATCCACACATGTTTCTCTTTGATTGCAGCAATATGTATTTAAACTCTTTCTTTTTCAGTTCTTTGTTTAGTCTTGTTTTAACAAGAAGTTTTGTGTAGTCTGTTTGCTCCAGCACATGCTCAGATTTACTCCTGTGTTTCCTCCACATCCTATATCCCCCGGGACAGCGTATGTGTGTCGAGAGCGCTTGATTGTATGCACTTACCCTAAAATGGTCTAGACGAGAGAGAGAGAGAGAGAGAAGGAGGGAGGGAGGGAGGGAGAGAGAGAGAGAGAAAGAGAGAGAGAGAGAGAGAGAGAGAGAGAGAGAGAGAGAGAGAGAGATCAGCTGTGGTTTTTGCTACCAAGGCAATCTGTGCTCAGAGCGATTACATTGTACGAACGACATAAATCACCGCTGAACGATATTAATCACCTCTAACTATAGACTAAGCATGTTCTGGTCCATTAAGAGAGAAACTTATGGATTTTTCAAAATATCATTTCACATTACTACATAAAACTCAAGAAATACCTTATATGTTTATGACAATATTAACTCTTAAATGTTTAAACTGACAAAAACAGATATTTTCAACCCAAGCTTTTACTCCAGACAATGTTTCCAGACAATATGTTCACAGTGTGTGTGTGAGTGCCTCATTAGTATGGATCATTTCGTACCTGTCCGTAATATTCACTTTCAATTTAAAATGTTTCCTTGCACTGATTTACAAACATATGAATCTGACAAAGTAGCTCATTCTCCATTTATTTGACAATGGTTAACATTTTTTTCCCTTTAATTAAACACTTTTTTCCCTAAACAAACTGTACAATACAAGAAAACCCCCAATACTTATCGCCTTTATTTATAAATAAAGTTGATGCGCAGGTCCTTCTGAAGAAAAGAATCAATAACTTGTTTGTAGAAGTGTTGTAGAAGCCAGACCCAAATTTATGTAGCGAACCCATCTCAGGTGTTGTTTTTACTTTAATAAATATCTCCTGCTTCGATTGTAAGACCAATTTGAAGATTTCTTGAGTTTAGATGCATCATCCCACATTTAAGAAACATTAAGAAAGAATAACTCACTTGACTTGCCAACTCTTTACTTTAGCCGTACCTTTTATCTATGTAGCCGATGCTTCATATCCTCTGGAATCACCAGCGCCTCCTAGCATGAGGCCGGAGAGTTGCGTGCTTCATAGTTTCTCTTTGCGGGCAGTTTGTGAGTGTTTGGCACAAGAAACACGTTACACACATACTATTGTTGATAAAAAAACAAGAAACAAAAGACATTTTACATCAAATACATTAATGGAAACCACAACTAATAAATAACTACATACATTCAATGCTCCAATCCAGAGGAGAAAACACCACACCAGGTGTTTTACTCCCCTGGAGAAAGCAAAATTGTCCAACTCAGCAAAGCATCTACTCTCCCATGTGATGGCTTTTGAGCGGGGCAGGACAAGATAAAATAAAAAGATGGGTTTTTCCAGAAATCTTCCAGATTGATGGCCTGTCAAAGACTTATTTCACTTATGTAGCTGCAAATTATTGAATCAGAATTGTTAATTTGTTGAAATTACCTGTTTTAAATGTGGGGACTGATCAGAGGAAAATTAAATAGAGTTTTGTTGTTTGTTTTGTGTGATTGACAACACCATGAACTTCTCCTAGTAGAGAGCTCAAGAGTGATGAGAGTTTATTGTTTGATAACCTTTGGCCTTTGTAAGCAACTGAGAGTGATTGCAGTCACCCCACTAGAGAGACCCCCTCCCTTTCCATCATGTGACAAGAGCAAGGATGCTTCTATTGGTTTCTCAGGGTTATCAGACAATAATATTATGCTTGACAAGCTCTACGAGGACACCGCTACACTCCCTTCAGTGTTTGAGGGGACACTGCATTATTGGTTCAACTGTCAATAATGAAAATGTATTCTGTGCAAATCCTTTTCCTGTTAAAAACAATATCATGAAACCTACATTATCTGGGATGTTATTTTGTATGTTCTGTTTGGCAAATTTGATTTTTTGCACGGGCAAATATAGAGCTAAAAAGTATCATTTCAAACCAGCACTTGGATGTTATTTTCATCCTAAAACAAAGTGGTGTGTGTTTTTACAAATGAACTATATTTTCTGTATGGTACAAATGTTCACATAGATGATAATAATAGTCAAAGAGAAATGTTGTCATTACTAAAATCATCATTAGATTGCGTGATGATAAATATCGTATTACAATAAAGACAAAAAAAAACAAAAAAAAAGCAAAAAATTCTTGGTATGACCAATCGTTAAGCTTTAGAAAGTGATAATATTCCTCCCACCGGTACTTTCTTTGCCAGTCTTTGTCTCTTTACTCTTGACGTTGGCAGCTCTCTCTTTCACTGACTCTGCACATTTCACAGAACCAGCTCCGCAGGAGGAAACTGGGAGGAAACTGTGCCCAAACGTCTAAATAGTCTCTTTCTCTTGCTTTCTTTACAGCTCTGTCTAAAAGAAAAAAAGAGAGTGACTGATCTGCACCACAAAAATGAACAAATACTGTATGTACGGTGTGATCTGAATAATGTGAAACATGAAGTAGCTCTTAATCTGATAAAACCTTCTTCAACTACTACAAACACTGAAAGAAAGTGATTTTGTTAAGAGCAAATGTCAGATGTATAAATCCTGGTTATTGTTTTTATTTCTGTATTTCTTTTATTCTTTATTGAAGGAATTCATTTTAAAACTGGCCAGAAAATGCGTCATTACTTTATACAGTAAACTTCGCAAATTTTGAGGAATTAAAACAAACTGGGATTCTTGTTCTGGTTTTTTAGTTATTAAATTTTTTTTTTATTATATCATTGTATGTATTATAAAAATGAACTTCTTTCAACATCTGAAATTTAATAGGTCACATGCCTATACTCTTTTGCTTTGGAGGTCAACCAGCTAATTCTCACCCAGAATTTCTTAAATAAATATTTCAGGTTTTACTTATAAATAATGATTTAGAAAATGCATAGTTCCCAAACAGAAGAAAAAGCCTAAGCAAATCAACAGTTGTTACTATTTTTTCTTTCCTTTGCAGCTTACATTATATAGGAACTAGGAGTGTAACAATATATTGTGGAACAAAAGATTCCTAAATATTCACATGGATATATCGCCTTGGAATTGAAGTCTTATTTGATAGTTAGTGATTGTGTTTCTAGTCACTTCTGAAACTTCTTTAAGTTGTTTTGGTGTTTTATTGAATATTAACAAGTACACAGTTGGTGACCAGGGTGTACCCCCGCCTCTGGCTCAATGTGAGCTGGACAGCCAAAAGCAGACCCCTGTGACTCCAAAAAGGGAATAAATGGGTTGGAAAATGAATGAATGAAAGTACACAATTTTCCTTTACTCGCATTTTAAACAAGATACAAGAGAAACATTATAAAACAAGCTCTCTCCATCACTTAGTGCAAATGAGACGACATAATGCAATCATTTGCGCTGCCCACTAGTGGGTGCAGAAAAATGGCAGCAGATGTGATTCCCAGTACCGATCAGTGTATCCTTTATCATGTGCATCAATAATTGTTTTATTTATTTATTTATTTATTTGAAATATGTCTGTATTTTCTTAGCTAGATGTCCAAAATTGAATCCATAAGCTAGGATAACGAGTAAGAAACCAATATCTTTGGAAAGTTTGGAGGAAAAAGAAAGCTTTTAACAGACAACATCTGGAGGTTCCATAATGCCCCCAATAAACCTGTGATAAAGGTTAACCTAAATAAATAAATGATTAACCTAAAAGAATTATGTTTCTACAACTATGTATGTATTATTTATTTTTGCACCTCCCTAAAACTGTGCACAGTACTCTATATATATATTTATACAGACTATATCAAATGTATATGGATATAACATATGCATATTTAGAACCATAGTGTTATTCTTCTTTTTTGTTCTTACACCAGGCTAGACAGAGGTACACACCGGTGCTCAGCTTTGTGTTCGGGTCAATGAGTGGTGAGTTAAGGCCCCTAAACACCGATCCAAAATTTCAGTCCAAAGTTTAGTGTGGCAACACGCCTTGATCAAAAACCATGGGCGCCCATGGGAGCTCACACATCTGAACGAGCGGTACCAACGACTAAAAGATTTGCACTGCCATATGAGATCCAAAAGAAAGACACCAAAAGAATAAACCACTCGACATCCATGATTTCTTCTTTGTCGTCGTCTTCTGAGGAAAAATGCCATCTCCAGGCAGGGAGAGTCATTGCATCAATATTTCCTCAACCCTGCACCCTGCTGAGAAGCCATCTGAAGATTAACGTAAATCTCATTTCAGGTCGATGTGTAGTGGCCCTAATTCAGGCTCCCTAGCGCCATCTATTGACCGTTCACACAGGTTCCTGTTCTAAAGGAAGGAGGGAGTTGCTCCTACTTAGATCCCAGACACAAACAAACCGCTGGTGTAAATACTTATTGAAATCTATACAGGACTTAAAAAAAAATAGAGAATTTTCACTTTTAAACTAATAAAATGTCAACTACCTGTATTGCCAGGGGTGTCAAACTCATTTTCACAGAGAGCCACATTAGCATAATGGCTGTCCTCAAAGGGCCAGATGTAACTTATAAATGTAAAACAATGTAATCGAATGTAATGTAGAATAAATGTAACTACTTAATGTTAAATGACTCATTATTTATAACTTATTCAAGTGACAATTCAGTTGCATAGAAACAATTGTTTGCTTATTGTTCTAATGTAAATCCTTTTGATTTTTGTCAGCTTATGAAAACCAACATAACTCCATTAATGATGGATCAAACTGTCCAAGTGAATAAAGAAAAATAGCTTTTTGGTAATTTGTTTAGCGAAAAAAAGACAAAACCCTCACAGACTGAAGACGAGGCATATCAATCATCATCATCAGGCTGATCACTCACACTGATCACAGATTAACTATTAGCTCCGCCCATTTCACATCTTGAAATTTATTTTAGCGTGAGAAATCGGAGAAAAACTTTTAAGCTATCGCGGGCCACATTAGATTACACGGCGGGCCACATCTGGCCCGCGGGCCTTGAGTTTGACACATGTGTGTTATGCATTAAAATTTCCAGTCACTGACGACTGGTCACCGGTTTATGTTTGTTTTGAAAACAATCTCTAGTTGCGTAATGTTACCTACTGTCTCTTCTTTATAGCAAAATTCCAAATGTACATTTAACTTGTGTTAAACAAAACTAGACTTGTCTGTGTTTCTTAAAGCTGTCATTGGGCAGGAAGAGAGGTGTAAATCTAAAATGTCCTGGCACCTTCTCTGTCTCATCACACACAGACACACAATAGTAGCGGTCGTTGAACACTCACTCAGTTTGTCACTTCGCACATTCATGTCTGTGTTTGGTCTGGAGCTTGTGTGCTTTCTGGAAATGATGGGGCAAGGGAAACGAGGAGTTGGACTGTTGCCATCAGCTGTCTGTCCACACAATGAAGAGGGCGAGTGTATAAAGAAAGGTTCTCCCCAAAAAAGAACATCTACAGTGGTGAGCAAAACCTCGGACACCCTTGTAAATTCTCATGATAAATCGGTGGACGTCTCAATAAGAACTTTCAGTTAAATATGAGGCAAACACACTTAATTGGAATTATTTAAATAAAACTAGGAATTCTGTTAATAAATATAGTGGAACCAGGGAAAACACTGTAAACAAAAATAACTATTTGCACTTGACCTAAACTGTAGAATTACATTTTATTCTAATTGAGCTCCTCCTCAAAGTAATTGATTGTTTAGTTGTGCAATACACTTTTTTTTAACCTTGTTCTGTCCTGCTTAGGAGCCACCACATAGGGGAGTAGGTGCTTTGTGTGGGCTGGACAGTGTTGTTATCTCCAGGGGAGCGAACACCTGATGTGGTGTTCCCTCCTCTGCACGAAAGCAGTGAATTTATGTATTTATTTATTTTTCCCATGGACCAGTTTGCATTAATTACGTCAGGACAGGAGGGTGTTAAAAAAGGGGGAAGTGAATGAAGGATGTGGATTAGGCTATTATTAGCTTTCACAGTTTGCACATAACTACAAACATTTATGCAGAACCCCTACCTAGAAAACCAAGTCCATTGTTGAATGCAAATAACTGTCTGAGCACCAATGGATTGGATGCACTCTTACAATGCTACAACAACTAGTTAGAGATATTACATGGATACTGGGTTCTCTGCAGGTGAACTCCTTATATTATTAATTTCTCAAAGCATGCTACCTTATCTTTGTAAGGAAGAGAGATAAGGCAAGGGTGTGCTGCTTCCCCAGCGCTCTTGTAAGTCAGGGAAGAGAGATGGGGTCATTTTTCACTGTATTTGTCTGCTCATCAGTCAGGAAGGAAGAGTGCAACTCTTGCTCCACATCCTGACACACCGAGACACATCCTGACACAGCACCAGGAATGCGTTTGGAGCTGTTGAGTCTCTGGATGAAAGTGAATTCATAACATTTATTAGATTATTCGCAACTGAACAGGATTCTGTTCCTGGATTGATATCTTTAGATGATGGCTCTTATAGAAAATGTGCAAATCTAGCACTGCACAGATAGCCATCCTCTTAATTCTTAAGAAAGTCGAGGCCCGGTCTGTAATGATGAAAGGATTTATTCAGATGAGAAAGACAAGCTATATTCTTGACGTATAATGAATGTCTGTGTGGCCTTTCGCTGAAAAACTGGCCAATACATAAAATATTGATTGACAATCGCATAAACAGAAACATTTGATCCATTTACAACTTCTCAAGTTATTGAATTACTGTAGTGAAATTTGCATCCATATTTAACTGTTAGCCTCATTTGCCGAAATGTAATTCAATTGTTTGTTTTACCTCAGCGTTAGCTATGCTACATCTTGTAGTCAAGCTTACTGGCTAATTTGAGACTCTTTTAGGGCACATGTTTACTGCACGTAACCCACTTCCTTTTCATACCCTTCATTAGTCCATGCCAACCAGGTTACCCCCATTTTACTGATACTGAGCAAAACAGAGTGGCAAAACAAGCTGTAAAATGGCTGTTTAATACAGAAAAGTGCTGAACCATGAGTTATTCTGATGATTACATGCTTAAAAGACATCTTTTTTGTTTGGCAGTCATAGCGGCTGTTTTGAATATTTGATATTTTGGGGCATTACAAGTGTTATGACATAATTTGCAGGTTATTTAAATTAAAAGGTGAGATTATGCATGATCATCTTTCAGTTTCATTTTACAGACCCCAAATCGGTGGCCATCTAGTGGTGAAAAGAAAGGATTACCATTGGAAGTACAATACCTGTGATATGGGCTTGTATTTTTCAATTTTCTAGCACAAAAGAATGCAGAATGAAACAAAAAGTGATTGAAACAGTTTATAAGGTTTAGGAAATTTGAAATAGTGTTGAATTTGATGCACACGTTTGATTTTTGTCATGAAACAGAAAAACAGTTTTCTCAGTTTTTGCTGTAACAGAAAATGTAATACTTGTAATTTTATTTTTTTACAATTTCAGGATTGTTGTGGAATTCTTGTGTAATGTAAGGAAAACATAGTTGTAAAAAACTGAAGTAAAAAAATATATCAAGGATAAATTGTTTTAGGGATGATTTATTGTAAAGTAGAAAAAATGGTAAAGTATGAAAAGTACGAAATAGAAATTGTAAAGATTTAAAAAGTAAGAAAAAATGCTTTATAAGACCCCAGACTTCTACGGCCTAAGTTAAAAATAATTACTATTAACTGTGATATGCACAACACACAAGAAAACAAACTTTCTTTGACCATAGAGATTTGGCAAGAAATTGGATTTGCTGACATTTAGTTTGGGACTGATTTTTATCCTGGGAAAATATACAGAAAACAAAAGTCTTGACACCTAGTTGTACTTTAAAGTGAAATTTGCTTGGAATAGTAAAGTGGCGAGGACATCTCTGGACACACTGTATGTGGGCAGGTACAAATTTATTAAGATTTTCCATATTTTATTTCAATTCTAAATACAGTAAAAGTTCATTCAACCACCACAGAAATGGTTAGTCGGCGCATTTATTGTTCAGGGCTTTTAGAAGAGAAACATTATTTGTCCTGTTAAATTACTTATATTACAATTAAGGTTAATAATAAATTCCATTTATTCTGAAGATGGATATCTTTTTCTTTTTGATTAGTGAATTTGATAGATTCGTCAACAGTCAAACTTACAAAGAACAAAATGGCAGCCACAAATGCAGGATTTAGCCCCTGGATTATTTCTTTAAATAGCTCAATCAATTTGTTTCTCCTTTCTTTGGATTACATCAGTTGGTAAAATGGTGTTTCTGAGATTTTGAAATGAGTTTTTGAAATTTTTTCACCAGCTTTTTCCCATTTACACAAATCAAATCACTCACTCTGCAAACATCTGTTACCAAAATTTCATGTACATATAATTTGCATACTTTGGTTGCCTTCAGTGTTCTCGGGTTTTTGGGGGGTTCTTATTGTTAAAAGTAGCATTGAGAACATGCTACTGTTCCCCTGCACACCTTTTTAGAACTTCCTGCCCGGTCATTTCCTGTAGTCCTTTTAAGTGTTATTGTTTGCACCTGTGCACTTCCAATAATCCCCAGTGTTTAGGACCCATCCCCCTCTCCCACCCCAATCCTCCAACTCCGCCAACTTGCACTCAATCAGGTCTAAACGTTACTTTATTGTGCAAACCCAGACTCGCCAGCTAACCTTTTCTACACACTTGCTCCTCTCTCTATTTTTCATTTAACATTTCTGCCTATATTACAAGAAACCATTGTATTTGTACATCACTCCCAGTTAAAAAGGCTTTTTTGTTCAGTTTGGGAATACTCTCTCCCTTGTGAAGCACCTTTCTTTTTCTTTCTGATTTCCTTTAGTTCTAGTGTGAGGGGGTTGTGTGTGAGTTTAATTTCTTGGCCACTATAACAGCCACAAAAAAAAAAACAAAAAAAAAAAACAATAAAATTAACAGTTTTACAATGATTAATTAGCCCAGGGCACATATTTAGGGCAAAACGAAAGTTCCCAGAGGACAAACCCACACTAGCAATTCCAATTCATATGGGGAGCTACATGGGAAAGCTACAATAACTGTTATTACTCAATAAAAGTAAGAGATAAAGGGATTCTGAACAAACCAAAAGAGACAAAAACTATGCCTATTCTAGAAATATTTCTGGATTTGCAATCAGTTTCCTTTTGCACAAGAGGTGCTGGTAATTTATTAAAATTCTATTTGATGGAAGACAAAAACAGACAAAAATTCAAGACTGACAGCAACAGAGAGGCATTTCATTTTACAATGGTAAAGATCAAACCTGAAACTTAACGGTGCTTGCACACAAGAAGAAGTGAGGAATGCTGAATAACTTGAACACTTGGTGCTGGGGGTTAATAGATTAGGGAAAGTTTGATATAAGTTCGTTTAGATTAAAAAACATCACAAAATTATTTTTTCATGAAAACATAAACTCAAATATTGCTTAGATTGTTGCCTGGTATTGCATTTTTATATATACCAGCACTGAGGTACTTGCAAGGGATGTTTAACATTCTCATATGTTACATTTATTAAAGAATGCTGTCAAATGTAAGTAAATAAAAGTACAATTATTTCCAAAATCAGGAGAGTAAAAGTACCAAATTGACTAAATCTACTTATCATAATTTCTCATGTAAATGTAAACCTTTCTCTTCTAAAGGTTCCAGCTATTTCCATCTTCCAGAAGTGCTTAGAGGACGGATTTCTCCAAACAAGAAATCTTGAAGAGTATTCCACCAGTTATCATTAAACAACATTATCAATAACCGGTTGATAATGTGTGTCAAAGTCCTAAAAATATGATTCCTTGTCAAATAAATGCATTTAATGGATGCCCTCTTTTCCACAATAGGTCCGGTAGATCAGTGAAGTATGTGCCCTGCATGTGCTTCATCGGGATAAACAGAGCCTGAGCATGGCAGAGATTCCTGGAAGCACGGCTCAGGAACTTGAAGCTGTGGAATGAGAGCCTGCTCGCTTCCATGCCTGCTCATGAATATAAATAGAACCTGGAATGTCATAAATCAAAAATCCTGAGAGAGTGATGTGGCCTGGATGCTTCTTTTTTCCGAGCTTGTTCTTCACCGCACATAGGCTTGATTTCACCTCATCCTGAAAGATCAGGTAACACACAGACGACAAAGTATAGCAGAATATTTATGTAGCTTTTAGGGGGGTGGGTGGCTTTGTGGGTTGGGGTGCTTGACAAATTTTTTGAATTTCAGTGGTGCTATTTAGGAGGAGAGAACAGGATGTGGGGCTCCTGCTCTCTACCTTATTACCACCAAATGGAGCACCAACCTGGGCCATATAGAGCCAGCTGGTGGAAGGCTGGAAGAAGAACCGGTGCGCTGTGAAAAGGCATCAATTAATCCCTGTTTAACCTAATTTTAGTATGTAGTTTGATCTATCATGGTCCGAACAACTGAATGGATTCTGATTGTAGCTAAAGTGGTTTTAAATGAACTGGATTTTGGTCAATCTACTGGCGAAAAAGCCTGTCTTGAGTCCAGTCCTGATCTCAACACCATCAAGTGTTCCTGGGATTACATAAAGAGCCACATCCACAGAAAATCTGTGGTTATTTCTCCAAGGTCTTTGGACCAACCTATCAAAAGTTCCTTACAAAACTGATTATTAATTTCTCTTTCATTCACTGCATTTTGAAAACTTCTTGATGAAAATATACACAAAATGCATTTGTGATCACTCTTTGTTGTTATTAGTTGTTATTAGTTTTGATATTTTTGGTTTTAAACACACATTACAAGAGATATGACGCATCATTTGCAGGAAAATAGTCTTTCAGTTTCATTTTACAGACCCCAAATTGGTGCCATCAGTGCGATCTAGGAGTCAAAAGAAGGAATAAGCCTTGGAAATGCAAGACCTGTGATATGGCTTGTATTTTTAAAAGTTCTAGTACAAAAAAAAGCACAATGGATCCAAAAGTGGAACATTATTTATATACACCAGGAAAGGTTTGCCTGGTTTTTAATAAAAATTTCACATTGTTTTGACCTTGTCTTTGCTTTTGGGGATTTATGAATTTTTATTTTGTCTCAACGCTTTTGATTTTTGTTATAAAACATAAAAATGGTTCATTGTAAATTTTTGTGATTTTTTTTCAGTAAAAAAAGACAAAATTCAATACTCAGAATTTTATTTTTCCCATTTTCACATATTTTTCTGAATTTTTTAATTTCACATTTGAAGTTTGTTGTGGAATTATTGTGTAATGTAATGACAAAAATATTTGAAAAAAAAATGGTAGGGTTGAAAATGATAAAGCATCGTCACAAATATATGATTTATTATAGAGCAAATTGTAAATTAGTAAAAATGTTCACAAAGGCCCGAACTTCTAAGGGTTGATACATAATTTACTATACAATTCTATGAATAAATCATTTTCTTCGTCATTCAAATAAGACTCTTGACAAAGGTCAAGTGTCTATTCACAAACCTGTCACATCCACTTGATAAAGTGGAATGCACTTCAGAATGACTTTCCACAAGTGGAAGGGCTTAAGGAAGTTCCCCAGTGTGTGTCTAAAAGCAGATATGAACACACCTATAGTGTGTAAAATTACTGTTAAACCCTTTATAGAGGAGTTACTGCTAAAATTACCGCTAAAATAGAAATAAGATCCTGAGTGTGATTAGCTAAATTAAAGAAATTGCTCAACTACAGAAAATTGAGCTAAACACGGTTGAAATGTTACGAGATGTCACCGCAATCCATAATATTAGCCAGCTTGAATAAAGTATAGAAAACACTTTTTGCTAGTTAATGTAAAACTGCTATTTTATGTTTTTGAAAATGTAGTTTTGACCATTTTTGCAATTACACCATACCTTACGTTACTGTAATTACATTACACCATACAGAACATAACTTTTAATTTATCAATTGGTGTTACAAATAGCTCATGTGAAAACCCGAAGAACCCTCCCAAATGATGTTTAATGCACTGAAAAAATATGACTTTCACCGAAAAAAGGTGTATAATT
This sequence comes from Danionella cerebrum, assembly GCA_007224835.1. NCBI lineage: Eukaryota > Metazoa > Chordata > Actinopteri > Cypriniformes > Danionidae > Danionella > Danionella cerebrum. The sequence goes on from SRMA01026122.1 coordinate 22,293, forward strand.
CAAACAATGTGATCATAATTGGGCAAAGGGTGCACAGAGGTAGGTTTTGGGGTAGCAAAGATGCCTGAGTGGCTGAAAGTTTAAGATTTCATATAATGTAAACTAATGAGTAATGCACAAAAATTATGTTAAAATTTTTTGACACCAGCCTTAAGTGGCCAGCTGATAAATTGGAGTTTCACTTCCCTGACAGATCCATACGGAGCCAAGCTTGACCTGTCACCAAATTAAAGGTCGATTTTTGATTTCAATTATTCACATTAATTATTCAAATGATTCATATTTAGAATTACCATCTAACATAGACAGATTAAATTGTATTATTGAATTCTATCCCAATTGACAAGACCACAATGGATAAGCTCATCTCTTTCATTTTAGCTTTTAGTTTATTCCACAAATGAACTCGATGAACAGAGCTACAGCTTCGTTTCTGTAGTTTGAGTTTCTGTGGTGATTGTTTGGTGTTTATGTAAAAGACTCCTTTATCCAAATTTGGCTGCCTCTGTTTCATTTACAATTCAGAGAACTTGTATAACACAGAAATCCAAATCCTCTACTTGTCAGCTTGATCCTACTCCAACACACTCAGTTAAAGTTTGCTCATCTTCCTTTTCTCCTTTAATCTCTAAAATCACTCATCCTGAGGTGCCTTCTGACCTGGTTCCATCATCACTTAAAACTGCTTTCCAGCAATTTTCTTAATTATATAACACTTCTTTCATCCTTTTTCAAACTATGTATTATGTCTTAGACCATGCTGCGTTAGGCCTTTCTCTGCCTTTCAGATAACAATTTGTTAAGATAACTGGTTTTCAACTACGTTTACCAAAGAATCCTCACTTGTCAAGCTAATAAATGATCTGCTTATGACGGGAGATTCAGGTCAGGTGACTGTTCTCGGCTTTCTGCATCAAAGAGCGATATCTCGCTTCATCCATTAGAAAAGCAGCGAAAAATAAAAAAACAATGAATACAGTATCTCTTTATTCATTCATTCCTTCATTTTCCTGCTCTCTTATTCCCTTTCAGGGTTACAGGGGTTTGCTGGTGCCTAGGAATCTTTTTAGATTATCTTAATTAAGATAATTAATTCAGAAGAAAAAACACTGGCTAGTGTTAAACAAGACAGTAAGTTTAATAAACACTGCCCAAGTGTAAATGTAACACTGTGAGTTGAATAAACACCACTTTATCGTCAAATATAACGCTATGTGAGTTGAATAAACACTGCTCCAGTTTTATATGTCACAATGTGAGTTGACCAAACCCTGCACATGTTACATGAAAAATGCTATAATTTGAATAAACACCACCCCAGTGTTTAATGTAACACTTTGTGATTTGAAGATGCACAGCCACAGTGTTAAACGTAATCCTATGTGAGTTGTATATTTACTGCCTCAATGTTAAATGTAGCACTATGTGAGTTGAATAAACACTGCCTCAGTGTTAAATGTAGCACTATGCGAGTTGAATAAACACTGCCTCAGTGTTAAATGTAGCACTATGTGAGATGAATAAACACTGCCTCAGTGTTAAATGTAGCACTATGTGAGTTGAATAAACACTGCCTCAGTGTTAAATGTAGCACTATGTGAATTGAATAAACACTGCCTCTAGGGCTGTAATGGTTCACGGTATGTATTGAACCGTTTCGGTACGGCCTGTTCGGTTCGGGACAATTGCGTACCGTTTCGGTATTTTTATTAAATGATATAATTTTATTATTAGCGCGATATTAAGCGCAGCGCAACAAGGTTCCTAGGCGAGTTTCCGCACGGACGCTATTGACTGATGAGCACGAGCGCGAGTAGGAAAATTACATGGCAACAGCGAAAGAGAAGCCAGAGCTTGAAGACCCTCTCACCTCACTACGGTCTTGTGTTTGGGAACACTTTGGCTTCTCTGTTAAAATACATAACGGGGATAGACGAGTGGATAAATTTAAAGTTGTATGCCGACATTGTTCCACGGAGATAGTTTCCGCACGGATGCTATTGAGTGACGAGCGCGAGTAGGAAAATTACATGGCAAAAGCGAAAGGGAAGCCAGAGCTTGAAGACCCTCCCATCTCACTACGGTCTCGTGTTTGAGAACACTTTGGCTTCTCTGTTAAAATACATAACGGGATAGACGAGTGGATAAATTTAAAGTTGTATGCCGACATTGTTCCACGGAGATCGGGCAGGCAACACAACTAACATTTTCTACTGCTGGAGGTATTGTCACTGCAACCAGATCTATGCTCTCTTCAGAAAATGTGGATAGTTAATCTATCCTAACTAGTTGCAGTATTTCATTTTTTATTTTAAAAAATGTGTTTTTCTTAATAAAGAGTACAATATATTTAAAATGACACAATGTGTCATTTTTATTTATTTTATGCAAGAATTCTATTGTGTATTGGCAGCTTTTCAAAATAAAGATTATGTAAGCTCTTATTGTTTTGTAACGAAAATAAACCGAACCGAGCTCTCCAAGACACTGTACCGAACCGAATACGATTTTAGCGTACCGTTACACTCCTAACTGCCTCAGTGTTAAATGTAACACTATGCGAGTTAAATAATCACTGCCTCGGTGACTAACCGTTTTGAGGTAATGTTTGTGTGGGCCCACACCAAAGATTCCAGTGGTGTTGATTTAACACTGTGAATGTTGAAGGTCTTAACTTTATGCAAAGCATTTCAAATTACCAATGTGTATTAAATCTGCTATTTAAATGAACTCGCCTTGCCTTGTGGCCCTGATGTTGAAATAACTGCCCCCCCTCCGGTTTGAGACCCCTGGTCTACTATTTGCATGGTCTCAACTTTGTGTTGATGCAATGTAAGAGAAATTCTGAATGGAAAGGTAAGACAGAACTGATATTTGTTGGTTATGAAACTGACAATATGGTGTTTTTGACACAAATTTTATTCACAGTGCCTTTATTTATACTGCATATAGGTTTCAAATGGTTACAAACATACACGATTATGTAAAATGTCACTTTAAAAAGTGCGTCATAAATATGAAAGATGAACTGAGCTCTTCACAGCTCACTTAAGCTCTGCAGATCTGTCTTTTAAATGTGATTTTTTGAGTTTGTACTGGACTTTGTGCTACAAAGAACCCTTTTATTTATAAAGTTTCTGCTGCCAATGACCCGAGGCTCAAACTACTGAGGTTTCACTGGGAGAAAAGGAAATGTAACAATGTAACAATGAGATTGTTCCGTGCTTCCTCAGACATGAAAGCCATGGTGCAAGAGCCACCGCTATTCTCAGCCTTAAAAGAGCCATTCCTTCCCTCATTTAAGTCTTGTTTATTTATCAAAGAAGCATTTGGAGTATTTTTGGAGTCCATGAAAGGATTTGGGGATGATGCAGGTTGGTCTGTAAAATCACACAGAGAACGGGATGGGTTTGCTAGACAGCTGCCTTTACTGGCTGCTTGTACGTGTGCCTTGTGTCTTGAGTTGAGTACAGAAAGAGATGAGGAAGAAACAGAGCTTCCTGTGATTACAACGAGTGCATATCCGAGGCTTTCATCTGCTTAAACAGGACGGAGTAATACAGGTGCAGACATGACCAGACGATAACCGCTGTACAGGAACAGATAGAGGTTCAAGAAGCAGTAATCAGTGTAAACATTAGTTTATTTAGAACTAATAGATTATTTAGAATCCTTCACTTATGTTTAAAGCAATATAAATTATACAGCTACATAAAAAGAAACAGAGAAATTACTAGAACTCTACAAGTTTGTGTTTTATTAAAAAACAGCTTTTATTACAGTCCTCAATGAGTGAGTTACATAGCTACATCACATGTGGACCTTCCACAGTAGCAAAACCCACAGCTCCACCTTCATTCTTGTAAATGTCATCAAAAACTAAGCTGATATCAGTTTATAAGATAAACATGAGGATTTATAGGAAATTATCTCTTTCAGGTACAGCTAAAAAACAATCAGTACCTATTTTGAAAGATACAATGGGTAAAAAGGAGTGAGCCAGTGTTTGGAAGAATCTGTTATTCAGCTTAATTTTCAAGATTCATTTTAAAAAGGTACAATTGGATACTGGTTTTACTTGAGAAGCAGAGCTCTACCCACAAACTAACAGCAAAAAAAGAACTAGGTAAAAGTAATTCGGGGTTGGTTTTATTTCAATAGTTTTTCCCAATTTTTAAATGGCAAATTCCATTAACCAACAGTGTTTTTTGCTGAGGTAATGCTGTGAGATGCACACGCTGACACACAGCACTGTTACCCTCTCTCTTCCTCACCCATGCTCGTAACACACACTTTCAGAAAAACATTTAATTGTTCATGTTTTCATAGCTTCTGATTCTGGTCTAGTGTCCATATACATGATTAAAGCTCTCATATCATGGTGGGAAACAAGCATCCAGAGGCTTATAAATTCAGGAGTTCGAATATCTGTGTATGTTATTAAGTGTGTGTGGCGGGTACAAAAATGCAGGATACGTCCGAGTAGACCCCCATGAGAGGTGAAGGGGAGGAAGGTGGGAGCGATGAGGCTGATTTGGACTGAGTCATGGAACAAGAGGAAGAAACAGCTTATATGGAGGAGGGTTGATGGAATAATTGAAGTGGGTGTGGCTCCAGATAGACTCCTCCCAAAAGACGTTTATTAAACTGTATTAAAACATTTGAAATTCGATTTCATCAGTTTTCCCTGTCAAAAATAGGAATTAGGAGACGTGTGCAACTATGGAAAGAACTATATAAAATGAAATGCGTTACTGTTAGCCCCATAGCCCTTCCGGTATCTTCGTGAGCAAACGCAAAAGTGTTTATTTTTTTAACAATCCAGGTTTCTTTCTCCTACCACACATTTTTGTTTCGCCTTGCCTTATTTTTTCCTACCCTAATTTTTTTTTCTCTAACCGCCATGACCCTTTAGGGGCTCCATAGAGGTCAACATATAAAGTTCAAGAGGAACTCTAGAAGTTTTAGAAGTAGGAAAAAAATGAAGACATTTCGAACTCCTTTCAACATCTGGATCTGAAATGTACTCAAACATTTCACTTGTGTCTTCTCGCCATGTCGTCTTGGCTTCAGAGCTCCAGGACTGACAGGGCTTGGCTTCTGTCCCAGAGAAAGAAAGAGAGATCTGCCAGAACTTGACCTCTTCAGCCTCCATGTCTCTTAAGCTTTCGATGCCTTTATTGCAGCTTCAGAAAAGTTACATAATTGTTTAAAAGCCGACCGATCAGTTAGTTTGAGCTTTTCGGAACGTGCACCTCTCTCATCTGCTTTCAATTGCTCGATGTGATTCCCAGTGGACAGTGATTCTGTGAAACCAGGCAAGAGTTTATTAAAGAAATTCCTCATCAGTCAGGCTTTATTCAGTATTATTCTGATGATTCTGTGATCGGAGGAGCCTAGGCAGATCATCCACAAGAAGAGCAGAATTACAAAAGTTTTCAAAAACCCAGATATTGTGCGAGAAAATTTATTATAAAATAACCCTCTTTACTCTCTATTAGATAACAGGATGTTAAGTATAGCATCCTTAAACTTTATTTTCTGCACTTTATACTGTAATATTTCTTTGTCAGTTTCTAGTAAAAGTCTTTTACTGTAAATCAAAATTATAGTCTAGAACTTTATTTCAAAACACTGCATCCCACTGTTGCTGACAATTTTTACAGTTCTTAACTGTGTAATTTCAAACAAATTTTAACTTTATTTCTGTGATTGTTTATGAGCAAGAGGAGAATGTGTCCAAAATTGTCTGAAAAGCCAGCAAACCATCAATCTTCAAGCATCTCTCACCACTCATTATCCTGTTGCCTTTACATGCACTGGTCATATAATAAGAATATTATGGCTTAATTATTTCAGTATTTCATTTAACTTGTATATTGTACACATGCAATCCGCACAGACTGATATATTTCAATTGTTTATTTCACTTCATTTTGATTATCATACTTTACACGAAAGGAAATACCAAAACGAGTATCTCAGGAAATTTGAATATTTCTTAAGACCAATACAAGGAAAAGATTCTTAATGAAATTTGGCAAGTAGTAGTATGAATATGAAAGCATGAGCATGTACAGCACTCACTTGGGACTATTTTTGCCCAATTTACTGCAGCAACACAGCATGGCATTCTGAGTCAAATAAACTCTGTCCAGAGTTAAAATAACACTGCGTGAGCTGAATAAACACTGCCCCAGTGTTAGAATAGAACTATGAGTTGAATAAACAGTCCAGTGTTAAAACACAATGTAGTTTTTTACACTGCCTAATGTTAAAACAACACTGTGTGCGGTGAATGACACTGCCGCAGTGGTAAACGCAACACCATGTAATTTGTGCAAACACTGACCCAGTGTTGAATGTGACACAATGTGTGTTGAAAAAAAAACAGGCCTGGTGTTAAAGTAGCACCACATACATTGAATAAACACTGCCCCATTGTTAAATGTAACACTGTGTGTTCAATAAAAACACTATGCAGTTTGTATAAACACTGCCCAGTGATTTGTTAGTTGAATTAACACTATCCAGAGAGCAACAATCCCCAAGAACATGTGATTAAAACTCTCCTCCCCCTCCACGCCATTATAAAGACATAATAGGTCCTTTGATAATAGCCAATCTTTACATTAAAGTGACGTTTATGTATTAAAATTAGTTATAAATAAAACAATTTTAGTTTATTGTGTAGTGTTTTGGTCGTAAGATTTTTTTTCTCAGCAAGCATGTGTCTTCGCCTGAATTAAAGGGGCAACACATTTTAAATCAGGTATTTATATTTCTATAAAAAAATATTTCTAGATCCATATACAGAGCAATTTCACAAAATCTACCGTTATCTTGAAAGGGTGATGAATTTCTCAACAACCTCTCTTATTGCACATCTGGTGTGTAAGAGGAGTCAACGCATATGATATGCATTAACAAAAATTGACCAATAAAAGATAAACTACAAAAAAACCAAACAATTTCAGTTTAGTTTATGTGAACAAAACTTTGTGAATTATGTGAACTTTAAAAAGTAGATATAATCCAAAGAAATAATCCAAATTGGTTAAGGAATGACTTTGTTTAGGTATATATATATATATATATATATATATATATGCGTTTGTGTGCGTGTGTGCATGCGTGTAATATAAAATACTGTGTTAAAATGTTAAAATTAACCTTTAAACTGTACAGCCACAGTCATTTTTTTTTTTAAACCAAAAAATAGACATTTCGTTTAATTCAGAAAATTAAATGCGACATAAATACTATGTTTGTCAAATAGAAACAACAAAAACACTTGAGTAGTCAGTTCACAATGTCTGACAATTGTACATTTGAAGGAACTATAATTTTTACAGTGAACTGCTGAGGTAAAGGGTTTGTTTTGTGCTTTTTACATATTGTAAACCGCTTGTTAAAGAGCTCACCCTCAAGGTGAAGGTGAGATAGAAAGAGAACTTAAATGCAGTTTATTAATAAAAACAAAATAAACAACACAAACACATAGGAGGGAAAACCTCAAGTAACTAAAAGGATTAAGGCAGGCTAGAAACTAATTATAGTTTTAACTCTGAACATGAACAGAAAACAGTCTTGAACAGAAAAATTACATAATAACAAATACCTTCACAAAAAGTAGAACATAATGTTGGCATTAGAATCCCCAGCTTCTCTACCATGACCATAAGTGATAGTCAGTTAATGAATCTGCCACAAGAAGAAGGGAAATATAAAGGGTAAAGAAATCACCAGATCGAACTAGATGCAGGTGTGCATGCAATTAGGAGAGCAAGAGGACGGGAGGGGCAAGCACAGAGAGATGCACAAACACAGACAATAAAAAGTAAACAACTAAGAGTGGAAAGGTGAAACTGCAGTTTTTTAAACATTACATTTTGAGTTTATAACCTCTGCTGTTTTTACTGAGTTCATAAATGTAGAATATAAATAATAACCTTTGTCCAGCTCCTGTGGTGTAGAGGGCGGTGACCTCGACATATATGAAATGTGTGGTTGCGCAGGTTTCTTTCCCATTCCTCCCCTGTCTATTGCCCATGTAATTTCCTATCTCTTTACCCTGTCCTGGCAGTAAACAATTAGAGGTATTGGCCAGAAAGAATAAATAAACATCTATAAAAAAGATAAAATAAAAACCACAACAGTCTGCACACAGTTTAATGACATTATAATTTACATTCACTTTTATTGTAATTTTTTATGTTAAATTTTGTTTTTAAATTCAAATTTTTACATATGAATGAAAATGTTTTATATATATATA
>SRMA01026122.1:30590-47436 GCA_007224835.1 Danionella cerebrum
AATAATAATAATAATAATAATAATAATAATAATTCCTTCAATAATGTAGCACAATTTTCTGGAACTAGTTAGTAAATAGTCATCCCCTGAATTCTTACAGTGTGTTCCGTGCAGAGGCCAGACTCATATTTGATTGTCGGGATGTTGATGGCTGTCCACTCTCAGTGGATTATCAGAGGAAATAAATCTGTTATCAAAACAATATGTAGATTAACGTGTCAGAAAATGAGTGAGCACTGTTCTGTTAAAGTGCTGCCAAAGGCTCGTAGCACATTATCAAGACAAAAGAGAGTAAGAGGCAGATTTCTGCAGCAAACGGCCAAAAATAACAGCAAACGCAGTGACAGTGACCTGTATCTCCTACAGCCAGAGTAATTCATCAGCTCTCTTACTCCCTGTGAGAGACAACCCTTTTGTCACCAAAGTTAGCAACTTGGCCCCTAGTCATCTTTTTCCTGTATTTATTCATATTGCAGTCTCTTTTATCTAAAACAGCAAAAAGTTGTTTAGTTTATGGCAGAAATGGTAAAATGCTCCTAAAGAAATGATCAAAAGCCGTCAATACTTTGAACATCTCAAAAGGAAATCTTTGTTGTTTGAAGATTAGAATTTATGTTTAAAGTTACATCTAAGGATTATTTAGATAAAATAAACACTATTTGAAAGTGATCTCCCAGAGACCTCCTTTTGACTGGGCATACACTGACGTCACTCATTTAGGCAAAACCAGCAGCAATAAGGGCTGCGTTTAATACCAAAGAGAGCAGAACTGTGATTTATTCTGATGGTTGAGCTAAAGCGGTCTGGTACACTTAACTAGGAACACTTCATGAACTTTGAAATCGCGATCGGATTTGTTTAATTTATCTGGATTTTCAGGAAAAGCGAGAGACGGGGGTACACCCCGGACAAGTGGCCAGTCCATCGCAGGGTAACACATTCACTCACACATTTGGCCCTAATTTAGATTATTCAATAAACCTAACCGTTTTGGAGGGAAACCAGGGTACCCGAGGGAAACCCATTCAAGCACTTCCATGAAGGTCATCTCAAACCGGCAACCTTCCAACTGGAAGGCCACCGTGCCACCATGTGCTTGATTGTATGTTCTGAAAAAGAAGGATTCTAAAGATGAACTAAACAATGTATCCATATAAAAGTATGAAAAGATCACAGCAAACGTTGTTTAAAAGACTTCCAGTAGTTTTGCATAACTCTTAGAAGTCTGTGAACACACCGGTGCATGTGCCAATCCCATCGGCTGTTTTGATTTAAGTATGAAGGATGCAACCCATTGTTTAATTATGATTTCAAATATAATGAGTAGGTTTCAAAACGATTATTAATTTTGATATACGTATATGGTGCTAAACAAACATTACAAGAGATGTGACTCTTTAAAAAAGCTCAAAAAGGATTCATATTAGCCCAATGGCAGCGGGCGGTGTCATGCCGTCCATTTTTGTTTACAGTCTTTGGTGTGAATGCTAATTAAATGTAAATGATGTCAGTACCAATGTATCAATCATCAGATAATTTCCAATTAGTTTTCAGCAGATTTTAACTCAATTAATTAAAATACAAATAGATGTGACTCTCAGAAGTTTGATAAACAAATGCCAAGGCAACATTGAAGGTAAATACAAATGTTCATTTTAGAACACAAAAAGAAACCATCTTGTTTTCTTTGACTTAGCTTTTAGCATTATTTGATAAACAGAAACTAATTATGTCTCTTTTTCAATCCAAACCAGAAAAAAGGCACTAATAGATTACAACAAGCACATTATTCAAAATAAAGAAAAGGTTCCAAGTGGAACTGGCCAGAGATTTTACGATGGATGGCGGGAGGGCTAGAGGAGAAATGACAGGCATGCGTTTGGCCTCCCAGACTTTATTTGTTGTCTTTTATTCCCGCGGTGCGCATTAAAGATGGAGAATGAATATGATCTCTCTTTCCATCTGAACTCTGAGCAGCGTTTCAGTGGCTCGGGAACATGATGGATTTCATCTGCTCCACCAGACTCAGCTGGATCCCGTGCTCCGAGTCAAGAACATGTTTCGTTTACATTCACATTTAATCATTTAGCAGACGATTTATCTCAAGCCACTTATAACCCAGAACAATAGAAGCAATCAAAACAAAGAGAGGAGCGACAATAAACTGTAGACATGAATAGAGTACAATAGAATACAACTGAATAGAATATAAAGCAATACAGAACAACACACAAAACATCCCTGAAACATTCAACATGAGACCGAAATGTGTTTTGTGCAGGACGAACCAAATGAATGAGCAAATAAGTGTTTTTCAATACAAAATAAAAGTTCAATCACTTGAGTCATGTGACATCAGTGTCAAATGGAAACCTCCTGTGTTTTCTTTCAGTCAATCATTTCAACGTTAGATCAAATAACTCAAATATGTTCCAGGAACAATGTGTAAAATTGCAAAACAAGTAGTTCCACAATTGTGACCCACCATGAGAATGCTCTTCAAGTGTAGTCATAGTTGAGTCATGCAACAAAGCGTGTTGTATTTCTTCCTCCATGGAATGATTGGTAACATTGGTAGCCAAGAACAAGAAGATCCAGATAACAACACGAGGAGTTCATTTGAGAGATTTCATTTCTAGTTCTAATTTTAAACACAGTTTATTCGCAAACTCAAATGATTTTCTGTCCCTCCGCTGTTCAAAGCAGGTTTTCAGAGCATGCCGTTTGATAACATATACTGCAACTCAACACCTGTTTTGACGAAGTTTTGTTTCACGGGATCGTGATCTGGACCTGCCTGACCATGTCTGTTCGGTATAAACATACAATGTCCACACTCGCAACAAAATGCATCTCCGGTACTTCCCTGGACGGGCTGGAGTATTACCTCACTGCCAGATCCTTTAACCTCGACTGGTGAGGAAGTGGTGTCCAAGTCGTAGCAGATGTTCACAGGAGTTCCACAGGGTTCAGTTCTTGGTCCTCTGCTAATCTTAACCCACATCACCTCCCTGGGTCCCATCATCCACCGACATGGCTTCTCCTAGCATTGTTGTGCAGACCACACTCATAACAGACTCTCTGAACGACATTTCAACCTGGATGAAAGTCCATCACTTATGACTCAACATGGAAATTATAGAATTACTCGTATCAAGATCAAAACCCTATTCCTTGCGTACAGAGCAGTCATATGGTTAGCTCCATCATGCCTTCACAAACTCTTGGAGTCCCACATCCCCTCCAGATGAAATTAAATGATCACTTCCTTCAGAAAATGAATGGTGGGTCCATCTCAGAGTGGCAGAAAATCTCTCGCCAGAACTTTGTCTTTCACAGTTCCCAACTGGTGGAATTCTCTTGCAGTCCCATTCGGGATAGCAGTGTCTCTCACAACCTTCTTGGCTTTGGGTAATGGCTTGAACTCCCCCCAAAATTTGTTACATACAAAAGACTTAAATGAATAAATTTGTTCAAAAATCCATATTTGTTAAATTGAGAGAAAAGGGTGTTTTCTTCCTCTAGAAAGGCTTTGCTTTTTTGTTTTAAACTACATCTCTACTCAAATCTACAGTCACATATTAAAGTGACTGAACTCTGGACAATGTCGTATAGTGGTTTAACAATGGCAATCAGTTTCCACAGCAGAGGATCCACAAGACATGCTAATGTGCTAATCCCACAGACTGACTTCCGGGGATGAATACTTCTCTTCAAGGAATAGAGATATCGTTGGTAGGTATTGCGAGGAGAGCATCAGCCACCAAGACAGGTTTGGGAGAGCATCGGATAGAGTGCCTACTGGTGCACATGTCTCGATGATGCTGGTGATCACAAACCAACAAGAACAGTGGAGATGAAACTTCTCGAGTCTGGAGAGTAAGTACAGCACAAGTATGTCACGGTAAGTAACTCACGCAGCAGAGAATGGTAAAAACTAGCAAGGGAGTCCAGGAAGTAACCACAGAGGAAACACATTGACGATGGACAATGGGTAATTGGAGTCTTGTTTTGGGAGAATCCGCAATGGTGATTGGCTAATGAGGAGAGTAATAGCGGGGCATTGTGATAATGGTTTTGAGCAGCGGGTTCTTTCACCTACATTTTGAAGATGTAAGAGCATCAAAATGTAATTTTTACATCCACAACTTTAAAATAAAATCAACCACATAATACAATACATTTTTTCTCCCAAAATGCAGAGTGATTTGTTATGAAAACTAACAAAAATATTTATATATTTGATAAACCATAAAATTATGGTAAAACCTTTCCTGCGTCCTGCTCAAAAGTCATCAAATGGGAGAGTAGATGCTTCGCTGAGTTGGACAGTTTTGTTATCTCCAGGGGAGTACAGATGAATGAGCATAAATGAATGAGCCACGCATCAACCCGATCTGCGGAGACCCACAGACATCAAATAAACAAGTGATTGTAGCACGCAGTGCCCAGGGACAGGAAACCCAAACCACAAGCGGCCGACCAACTTCCCATGCATCACCCCCATTCCTCTGTGGCCCAAGTGCGATGCGAGCTCTGACTCAGACCTGGCCCCGCAATCAGACAGGAGTAGCCCGATGGGCCATTCCACCCCCCGCGAAACGACATGACCAGGAGCCCGGGACGCCAGCCGCAGAGGGAGGACGGACAGCCAGGCAGGCATACCCTGACAGCACGGGGCGGCCCCGGCAGAAAGATAAAATACTTACAACATGTTTACTGACCGACACTGCCATGATAGTCATGTGATTGAAAAGTGTGTAGTTAATTGGTCTGAATTGATTTATGGCTTTTTGCTGGAAATATGAGCGGGTGCCTGTCCTGTTGTGAGTGAAAAAGGTAATATTTCATATTGTCTTTTAGATCAATCTTTCTCAAAATGTAAACCTGCTAAATGTTTTTATGTCTTTTATTTGCCCTTAGTCACACATTTGCAGTGTTTCTGATGAGGGAACCAAATGTGTAGAAAGGGGAGCATCAGAATAATGTGCTGGCTCTTCATGAGAACTCTGGGATTTTTTTCTGAGTGTGTGTGTGTGTGTGGGTGCGTGTGTGTGTGCATGTGTGTGTGTTCATATTTGATCTGCTGGTGTGAAGCGTTTGAAGTTGGACTCTCAGCTGGATTCTGCCTTGCCCTGAACATGTTTCAAAGTGTCTCTGGGACATTAATGATGGAGGCGAACAGCAAAAGACGCCTCTGGGACAGCACTGAACTCTTTCATCCCTGTCTATACATAGAGACGTGTAACTTTCCCTGTTAACTTCTGATTGACATGCTATACATACATTAATCCCTGCTGATCCCACCCCCTACCATCATGAGTAATGGCATGCATCCATTCATTTTGAGCCTGGACTCTAATCCACTTATAACAATACTTATAGCATTATTTGGTTGGTAAAGTCCTATCTCATTATGGATGTTATTATTTAAATGATGACTGTTATTATTTTCATTACACCTAACTACTACACAACACCATAGTTTAGCAGACGTAACAGAATGTGCAATTCTTGACTTAACCACCGTGGATGGCAACTAGCTTGATGTCATTGAGAAGTGTCAGTTGGATATTAGATTTTTGGCATTGCAGCAATCTGGGAATCTGTTAAACCCTTCTCCCAGGTTCAGAAAGTAGGCAGGTATCTCACTCTACTATCATCAACACCTTTCTCTAACTGGGCAGTGGTTTGAATGTGCATGACTTCTTTATCCAATGCCCTTGTTATACGAAAACAGTGTGAAAGAAAGTGAAAAATGAAAAATGTTCCAGCAACAACAAAGAAAAAAAAAGATTTTTGAAGGCAATATCACAGGGCCGAAAAGGAGGCTGGGCAACCAGGGAGGGCAACCAGTTGGTCAGAGCTGTGGAACGTCCCACAGGTAAAGCTTAGCTTCCCTATTAGGGCAACTTACTATACACTTCCATGTCCTTGTAACATTCATCAGTTTTTCAGAAACAAAGAAGTTTGTGCTTTCTGGACTGCCCGTACCACAAGCATGTTGTACATCCTGTCAGGCTGCAAGGTTGCACTCTCAGGTACATTACAAAATAAAGTTTTGAACAAAGCCTGTGCCCAAATGTCCCTTTATAAAAAAATCTTTTGTAAAACGAAGGTGAAAAAAACCCCAAATATGTTCTTCCAAACACTGGCTCGCTCCTTGTTACCTACTCAGAATGGTCTCAGATTGTAAGAAGAACACGTTTTGTAGCTGCAACTTCTTATAATCATCATGTTCAACTTAGGAAATGGAACTCAGATAAAGGGTCTTTATTTTATATAAAAATATACAAGTTTTCATTTATGTAAAAAAATGTTTTTGCTTAGAAAAATAAAATAGTGATTAAAATGTGATATAACATGAATTTGACATGTCCTTAGACATATTGATGCATGAACACACTCCACTCTTCATTCCAAGGGGTCTCGTCTCATAACAGCCCATTACCTTTGACTCATCACCCCGTATTATGTCCTCCTCTTTTCTCTATCTCTCAGCCCCAGATTCACATGCTCTTATGGTCATATGGTCATCCATTACCATGTACAAAAGCTCTGACAGTGCATTCATCATGAAGTATGACATCACTTCCTACAGGATTAGAGGCATTAGCATGATGGTATATAGAGTATATTGTGACTCTTGAGGCTTTGTTCAAGCAGAAAATAAAGTGTTAATAGATAAAATGAAGCAGTTTAGTATTCTGACTGGAAGTCGGATGAAATATATGTGAATAAAGGTGTTTTTAACTAAATATTTCTTTGTGCTATACACATTAAATAATTTCTGTATCGTAACGGAATGAATGGGGAGGCAGACTGCACAGTAAAATCCTAAGAGTTAAATTAACTCTACTCAGAGTGTATTTGGTCCCACTCTATAAAGAGTTAAACCAACTCTGAAGGAGATTATTTAAATAAGTCTATTTGAACTAAACAGTCTATTTTTGTCTGTTTTTACTCTTTCTGGAGTGGACTTGGTCCCTCTCTGAATAGTTAATATTTAGTTAGCATTTTTGATGCAGGTTTGGAAAAACATGAAGAAAATAGTTTATTAAATTACTCTTTCTCAGAGTCGGTTTAACTCTATATAGAGTGGGACCAAATATACTCCGAGTAGAGTTAATTTAACTCTTAGGATTTTACTGTGTGCTCAGCACGGTAGAAGCGGACTCTTTCCTTCCGCAGGTAGCAGCGGATAGCCACCGGGAACTGATGAAGCTCAGGAGGTCCCCACTGACCAGGTCTGGAGTGTTGGAACTGGGCCAGCAAGAGTTATTGGGACTCGGCTAGATTCCCTTCTCCCGGAGGAGTGTGCAGACCAGAAAAAAATTCGAGCTGTTCCTTTAAAAAGAGAGTCATAGGTTTTATAGTTAATAAGGGTTTTGCTTCTAAACAGGACTCACACCGTCCAAAAACGGGAAGCAATGCATCTGGAACATAAGGCTAGAGCAAACATAAGCAGAACTTCTGGTGAGTTTCTATGGGTTTGGAAGGTCAGAAACTCATTGCAGCATCAGAGAAGAAACCATGAGGTACATAGTCTTTGCTGGAAAACAGCAAGCAAACAATCATAACACCGGTAGCAAGAAAGAGAACAGGAGCGCTGGAGAGATTGGTAAGTTTGTCAAGCAGGTCTTCTCAAGAAAGATCACAGGAGAACCAGCTGAGAATAGCCTTAAGGATACTCCAGAGGGTGGGCTGACTAGACAAAGAAACCAGGAAGTGAGCCAGAGGTAAGTGAAAAGCAAGGGATTATAGAGAGTAAGAAATTTAAGGGACTCAAGCACAGAGAAGGAGATATGGAGCTTGATCGCGAGTCACAAGGAAAAAAGTACTGTGAGTATTTGGCAGGTATGTAACACGTGCTATGTTAGCTGTGCGAGTATGGGTCTGGTAAAGGAAGGTGAAGATGTGGAAGATATGGTAGCTTGAAAGAATGTCAATGGTTCTCTGGGTGGTTGGCTATATAAAGGGTAGTAGAAATGAGCTTAAATGGTGATGTAACAAGTTCCTCCCGAGACTTGTTAATCCAATGTCACATACCAATGTCCCGATGTCCTCCCTTACTGCTGATAGGCTACAACTATGTTTTGGTTCTACCCTGCCTTTAACAGCAAAGGTACGGATATTTGGATATTTATAATTCAACTGTTGGGATCCCTCTGGATTAATTTGTAGAATCTTCACTTCCAGATAAAGAAGTTGGCCATGAGGAGCTGACCATAAAACATCCATATGTAATTTTAACTGTTATGACCACATGCCATTAATGTTTCTCTGCCTTGATTTGTGTTGTAGACCCATTGGAATCTGTCTGGGTAAATTTAAGCGATGCAAAAGGTTTCTCCAGTTCTCAAGCATGCAGATGCCCTCAGCGATATCAAATATTAAAGCTTTGATTCCTATATGGCCAGACTGATGCTCAGCGCAGATTAAGCTGTGGTGTGGGATCGAGTTTCGTCTTCCCTGTTGGGTAAATGCTTCTCTGAGAGCATCTGACGAGATCTAAAGAGATGAGCGAATCTGAGCAACACATGCTTCAAGTGATATTCACCCCCCTCCCCCTTTAAAAAGTGTTATTAAGTGCAACTAAACATATTTGAGTAAAATGTTTAATTCATTTAATTCCATTTTTTAAACATGTCCAAATCAAGTATTCGTTTAAAAATAAATATTTTTGTTGGTTTGAGCATTGGAGAGCTTTTTTTTTAAACATCAAGAGTGTTGTCTTTTATTTTGTAACTGAGAGAATATGATAATTTTTCAAAACAAAAGACTTTTCAAAATAAAAGATCATTCAGACTCTGATAATTATAAAAATGGAAATAATTAATGATTTCTTGTCAAGCCCAGAACCACTTAATACACGGCAGGGGGGTCGGGGGTAACTGATCTGAAGTCAACAAGCTAACAAGCAACAAGAAGCTAACATAGACTCATGCTAAAGTTAGCCTGTTTCAGCTACCTATAAGATATTAAATAAGTGAATTTATAATGAACTAGTTGAGAATTTATGATATACTGTTTAATGCAAAGGTAAGTATCAACATTTGGCTAACATTAGCATTAGCGTGTGTAAAGCAAAGACTGTAAAATTAGACTGTGACAGTCCTTAGGTTTATATGAGGCAACCACGCTGCTGTTGGGAGGTGCACATGTGTACTGGTGATTCCTGATAAGGATGGAGCATCATGGTATCATGGCTCACACGCGCAGTATATTATAAAAAAAAATAATAATAATTTATCAACTACAAAAAGAATTTGAGAATGACTTCTCTGAATTTGATCGTTGATAACCTTTCTCCCAGCGTATTGACATTAAAAAGTCAGGGCATTTCATGTAGCTGTCAATCATAGCTGTCAATCACATTGCCCCACCTAGTTTTTAAGGGGAAAATTGAGCCATTGTGAACCACAGAAAAAAAAAGAACTTTTTCTCACTGTATAGATGACTTTCATTAAAACCGTTCATGAATATGACATATTTTCTAATGAAAGTTCTACTTTATCCATAGACTTGTATTGGGCGGAAATCATTCTGCAGCCAGGCATGTGGGGGAGATCGCTCCGGTTCGGCTTTACTCTGCTGGCAATGTGAGACTGTATTAGCATGCTTCACAAAATTTAGATCAGTAAATCTTTCTGTTATGACTTGCCTTAAAACAATTCAGACATCCGTATTGGGCTGTTAGACATTCACTTGTCTGTGGCTTAACTAATTACAGACATTTTCTCTCTGTCTTGTTTTGCTTTCGGAAACAGAATAAAATAAACCCATTTGGCGAGTGTCTGAATATCTGCCACAAAAATGGCCCTGATTAGCCTGCACACATTTTACCCTTTTTTGGTGTAAACGTACATGCACACACACGCACCCACACACATGCAAACAACAAATAACAACCTGTCCACAGAATTAATAGTCCCTGAATACCCTATCATTATCGGTTCTTTTTTAAAACATGCCGATACATGTAAGTGGATGCAGAGACACTAGAGAAACTAATCTGAAGAGCATCATTCCAGAAATTTCCAACAACTGTTTCACAGTGAGCGAAATTTTGTTTTGTTGGAATTTGTTCGATTATAAAAAATATGAACCCATTAATGTTAAGTTGAGGATTATTTATTTCTGTTTAAATTGTCATAGATCATAATGATTCGCTAATAAAACAAAATCACGGAAACATTTTGATTTCACAACATGCTATTCACCCACGACCGTTCCACACTTAAAGTGCAATACATTCGTCAATAAAAGGTATTTTTTTGTGAGAAAAATAACCAAAATACAATTTTAAATGACAAATCATCAATACAGCACCACAGTTTGCTTTAAAATAATAACATTTCAAAATTCCATTTTCTAGCACCTGACATTCTCATATTTTAACATTTGAGATTTTTTTTTAGTTTTGTGTAGCTAGTTAACATCGAAGGTGTGTTTACTGAATGGAGCAGCCATTTTTGCCATGTGATTGAAAATCCCCCACAGTTTGGTCAGAGTTTAGGTTGATGTGTAGCATTTTTCATTTTGCTAAAGAGCTGGCACTCATTCTGTAAGTAATTAGGGGTCAAGCACCTTATTGTAATTGCTCAGATTATTATTGTTTTGCACCAATTTGCACATTTTAGTGCCTAAACAGAATCTAAAAGTGACCAAATCTCACACACTGCAAAACTGGTGAAAAATTATGTCTGAAAAATGGCTCTTTAACGCCACCTAACACGTTTCCTCTTATGGTGCTCTAAAAGTTTGTCATAGGTGAATGAAATTTGGCACACATGTGTAGGGTGCCAAGACTTAACTATAAGTAAGACGGATGGCATTTGCATATTCAACAGGAAGTCAGTTATTTGCTAAAACCTCTAAAAATGTCTACTTTTGCTTATTTCATACTTAAAAATACTTAATACTCCTCCTAGAGATATGTTAATCTCCAAATTCCATCTGATTCATCGAAAGGCATATGGAATGTAAAATTGTGAAGCTTTTTTTCGGTGGTCGTCGAAAGTTGACATTTCGCTAAAAACAGGAAGTTGTTATAACTCAGTCATACAATGTCCGATCTGGCTCAAATTTGTTATGCCTGTTAAGAGTCCACCCACAACATACACTCTCAGTTATAGCACCACCAGGTGGCCATAGCAGGAACCATGCTTTACACTGATATGGTACTTTTTACCAATTTTATCATTTGTGGCAATAATATTTACTCTTTTGCGCCACCTGGAGGTCATGAACCTATTTTCATCATTGATTGTATCTGTTTTGTTCAGCAATTTTAAAAAACTATCGCTTGAACGCATCTTCTAAATAAGAACATAGTGCAATAAACGTAGGTACTTGATCCCTATGATCGCTGCTTGCAGCTTTAATTTGATTTTAAAATGTCGTTTTGCAACCAAACAAGAACAAGAACAAAACCTTAATTAGGAGCTACAAGTGTCTCAGTTTGACAACAACAGGTTCTTCCAGATGACAGCGTCACAGACCCGACAATAACAGGCTTGATGACGGCACTAGTTTACACAGTGGGCCAGTTGAAAGCTGCATGAGGTGCTTGTTTGCAGAAAAGCCGTTATGACCACAAGCAGTTCTTTTGATTGTTTAAGAACATGTGCTTCTCCCGAATGGGTGTTTATGTGCAACACACTTGCCTCTTTCCCTTCAGCACACAGGGAAGATAAACTCATGATTTGTTGGGTGTCTTGAGGCGGAGGAGATCCTGCAGCACCTCACTCATCCCTCATCATAAACGCACTTCTCCCCTACCTGTGAAATATTACCAGCACACTGACAGTCAACTCTAATGGATCACCTCACACTCCAACACACTACGCTTTATTTATGGCTTTTGTCTGTCAGTCACTCTCTCTCTCCACACCTCACTGTGAAGACTTGGGGAGACAGTTGGATGACCCCTGAGGTTGTCAGCAGTCTGAGAAGCACACATACATCTAGACTGTGGGGAAATTTGAAACCATTTATTAGAAACACTTTGCACCCTTCAAGAACTCTGGAGCCACCATAAATAATGACACCAGCCGAGCAACAGACATTAGTGTGTTTGGGTAAATGCGTGTGTCTCTGTGTGTTTGGTGGGGATGGATGTGTTGGTGTCTGTTATTGAGATTTCGTTCCACCTTAAGAGACATTTGAATGACATAATTATTATGAGTCAGAGCCTCCTCTTTGCACCAACTGGTACCATAAATGAAAATGACGAGAAGTGCATTGAGAAGGTTTTGAGAGCACTTGACCACTATTGAGGTGCCATAAATGCTGTAATAATTTTACCAGTCTCATCCTATACAGGTATGTCTAAAAATGGTACATTATTAAACTCACACACATTCATTACAACGATTTACTGGACGTAAAGTGTTATATTTATTTCTTATAAAGTGATGAACTGTATTTTCTTTTTGCTTTCTACAGTTCACGGATCTCCAATTATATGCAAATTTTTATTTTAAAATATTTTGAAATCAATGTATTTTTTCTGAGACTTTTTAGTGGACGCCTTACACCACTTCCACCAAAATATCTGTGGTTTCAATATGCACAACATCTGTATCTAATGGTAATCTTGTAATGCAACGGTCAAAAATGCACGTTTGAGTAATTAGAAAGAAAAATAAGCGAGCATTGAATTCTTTTGAACGTTACTTTGTAATTGGTTTCCATGACGGTTGCCATCCTATCTATGTTGGTCATGGAATCACAGTGTGGTTTATCTACTTCCCTACACAATGGTTTCTCTTCAACCTTTCAGCCATCACCAGAGCTTAATTTTATACCAGTGAGTTAGAAGTTTGTGTGATATGAGCACAGCTGAGAGAGAGAGAGAGAGAGAGAGAGAGAGAGAGAGAGAGAGAGAGAGAGAGAAAAAGAGAGTAATTCAAACTCAGGAACACACACAAAAACAAACACTATTTAGGGCTCGAGCAACAAAGATATGTAGAACCCTATTGTAACTGTAGGGTATTGCTGTTTATCAGCTTGTGAGGCTCTAATTTTACTCGAAGTCACTGAATTCTGCACACACATCAGAACTGGTGAAAATTTATGTCTGATTGGGGTTCAAAATGAAGTGGTGTTAAAAATGGCTATACTATAGCTTATGGCATGCTAATAGTTTTTCGTATGTGAATGATATTCAACATGCATGTAATATGGAACTAAGACTTAATTATAAGTCATTTGGATCACATTTCCAAAATTGCCTGGATGTCTCCTATTTAGCAAAAATGCCTTTAAAATGTCACTTTTGCACGTCTCGAACTTTAAAGAACTCCTCCCAGAGATTGTATTTTTCAGCCACAAAATGTATGATCAATCCCAAATTTACCAACTAGGCTAACAGTCTGAACACATAAACACTTTACACTGTCGGTTGTAGGAACACCAGATTGCCACAGGAAAAACATTTTGCATAAGGTCCGTTTTTTACCAATTATGACATATGTGACAAGGATATTGGCCAAAACAATAACAGTAAAAAAATATTCATTCACAGTGCCACATAGAGGTCTTGAAACAATATGATATAGTTTCATTTGCCTGTATTGTTTAGTCATTTTGGTGACTAAATTCCTCCTTGAATACGCATCCCAAATGGGAATAAGTTGTATTGCATATTGCACCAAGAGGCGATAGCACCAGAGGTGCGAGAGCCCTTTATTTGTTGTTTGCAGCTTTAATGGTTAATGGAGTATTAGGAGCTCTAGTTGTTACTACGTTTTGAGGGGAAAAAAATGTATGTTGCTTTTAAAAAATTATTTAAATTGTAAATAAAAAAATGTGTTATTACAAACACTGGCTTGCTCCTTATTACCCAGTTTTGTTTAGGAAAAGCTCTTACTGTAGGTTGAACAGTTGTTTAGCAGCTGCACAATCTGGCACAGAGCATCTTCTTGTAATTAGCTCCTGTGGAGCTGGCTCATTGATACTGGGTATAGTAAGAGTGAATGCAGAGCTACAAGTGATGTGTGTATGAGGAGTTCAAATCTGAGGAGTTCAAAATCAGTGTCAAATCTGAAGTGTATTCTTTCACATTTGAAAAGCCCAGACTCAATATATGCAGTGAAATGCAGTCCTGGTGTGTTTCTTTCCAAACCGCGATAAACGCCAGTCTAGTTTTTTTCACAATACCAACAGCACAACATTTAACGCCTTTAGATGGCCCTGTACAAAGAAAACATTTTTCATTTTTGTTAAAAAGTTCAAATTTTAAGGCAAATGGTAAAAAAAGTTCCCCGACTTCTAAGGGTTAAAGGAATGATAACCTAAATGCTCTTATGCATTGAAGAAACGTCCCTGTTAACTCAAATCCTTCCATCTATCCTCCATTTACAATGACACTTGCTGATATTTAATACTAAAATAGTTCTTTCTAGACCTGTTCACACAAGTTTGAGGTTTTTGAAGTAAACAGCACTCAAATATTCAAATTTTCTTTACATAGTTTTAGAGTAATAAAAGTAAAAACCTCACTTTTTGGGGATTGCAGTGCAACAACCCACAATAAAGTCTTCTTCGTGAGAGTAGTTTAATAGCATAAACCTAATTTACACAAATTAAAAAGCTTTGAAATGTTAGAGAGAAATAAACTCTATCTTTCAAAGGCTAAAGAAAGTAGACCTCAGTGAAGCACCGCCCCATGTTATTGTAGTCGCGTACATGGCATGTAAATGTAAAGCTTTTAAATACATATTTTGGGAGGTTTAATGAATTTTCATTGACTCAAATCAAATTTTATATGAGTTTACACGAGTTTGATGGGACACATCCTCCCTGA
Organism: Danionella cerebrum; assembly: GCA_007224835.1. NCBI lineage: Eukaryota > Metazoa > Chordata > Actinopteri > Cypriniformes > Danionidae > Danionella > Danionella cerebrum. Next base: position 45,403 of record SRMA01026122.1, read on the forward strand.
GCTCAGCCTGATAAAACACACATCCCCTTTCATAATATAGGTGAGTTTTTCCAAACATCTGAAGATAAATGAACAGTAAACGACTTTAGTGGAGCTACTCTTCTCTCGTAATGTTCTCGACTCATCAGCCATGTCTAAATCATGCTGGTGGGTTCAACTCTGCTCCAGATGATTGCCTGACAAGATCACTTACGTTATTATCAACTTAACTCTTTATAAATACCAGCCCCTCCACAATTACAGCCTTCATTTCAGATGACTCTTGAAAGAGCACATATTTTTCTGCTCCTGCTGCATGCTGTTGTAATTTTGGGCACCATTAGAAGCAGATTGAGCAGCTGCTGCTGGACAAGGCGAGTGCGTGTGGTGTGTGTGGGGTGTGGGAGCCTGTCGGTGTAATAACGTGTGTGTTCTGCGCTCTAATGAGTCCCAGACCGGTCACCTGATGGAGGTCAGCACCCTCAGAGCTGCTGATTTGGATGAAACGCCGTCTGGTTTGGATCTGGCTCAGAGGTGAGAGGTGAGAGGGTGAATTTACATAGATTAAGAGAAGAGGCTTTGTGTACGGGAGGCCTGGATGGAAAGAAAGAGCTTCAGATGACAGTTAGAGCAGCTGGGTGTCTGTATGGGAAGAGCTTCACTGACAGAGCATGTTTCCATGAGCAAGCTTCTATTGACTCAATAAATTGAACTTAACGCATCATTTCTGCCAATGTTTTAACTTAAATGAATGGAGAATTAATATGCAAATGAATTGTAAAAGTTGACAAAAACTTTTGTTTGAGACGAATCTGTTCGGCTGTCCAAAACCAGACAACTCTTCACTGATTCGAGTTGCTCAATTTTTTATTTATTGCAGATTTTCTGTACAGCGTTTTAATTCAGCTTTGAAGGGTTACATACATGTTCAAGATAAGCATTTAATTCACCCTTAGAAGGCCTTTTTACTACTTTACAATTCACTTTACAAATAAATTACCTTTAAAACAGTTTTTGTGACGATGCTTGATTTTTTTTTAGTACAGCCCCAGCTTCTCATTTTTTGTTACATTGAACAATATATCCACAATAATCTAGAAATTGTTCAAAAATACAATTTGTGAGTTTTATATTTTGTCATTTTTTTACTGCACAAATTTCAAAAATTGAGAACAAATAGTTTTTATGTTTTAAAAACAAAAATCAAAAGTGTTGAGAAAAAAAGGATAAATAGTCCATAACAACTGACCACACACGCACGCACACACACACACGCAACATCCACACACACAAAAACATGCAACCTCTCCTAAATCTTATAAGCTGATCCAACCATTGTGCATTTGTTTTTTGAAAGAACTTTGAAAAGCACAAACCATATCACAGGTCTTGTACTTCCAAGGATTGTCCTATTCTTTCACCACTAGATGGCACCGATTTTGGGTCTGTAAAATAAAACTGAAAGAGGATTGCGCATTTTCTAGCATTTTAATTTCAATTGTATTGCAAATTATGAGTCATAACTCTTGTAATGTTTGTTTATAACCAAAAGTATTAAAACTAAAAACCCTTTTTAAACCTACACATTATTTTTGGATTTGCACATGCACCGGTGCCTGCAGAGACTTCTAAGGGTTAACTTCACTAATAATGTTTTTTAAGCTCAGAAAAACAATAAGACAGACAGACAGACAGACAGAAAGATAGATAGAGTACTTTATTGATCACTGACTGGAAAGTCTTGTGTTAAAGCGAATAATAAACGAAACCCAGAGTAAAAGATAAATACTGTACACTAAATGGTATTATCTGTACCTATTGACTTGTTAGAATTGTAACATTATTTATGATTTGATGCATTTTATTTATGAAAAAGTGCAGCTCTGTTAAAAATGTGTGAAATAAATGTGTAATTGTAAGCATGTGTGGATTTAACAGTGAACGATCACATATTGGAGAAAAGAAATGTCAATTATGATTTTTTTATTATTATGATGTGATGCTGTCTGTATAGCATTTAGTTCCATTTGGAATTGCATAATTTGTTCTTTTTTG
>SRMA01026122.1:57415-209528 GCA_007224835.1 Danionella cerebrum
AGGTGCTGGCTGTTGGTTGCATGCTATCTGAGCTAGCAGAGGTCACACCAAAAGAGCCAAGAGGTAAGCAACCTGCTGATCTTTCAAGCTAGAAGCGTCAAAGTTCAGGAGAGAGAGTCTCACTCAGTCAGCTCCGAAGGAAAATTGCATACTGAGGCTTAGGCACGCCCGGCTTTATACCCGGCTGATTGCTAATCAATCACCTTCGCCTGCAAATTAATTTGCCCGTTAATATGTTCGTCAGTCGCTCTCACGGTGATTCGCTCCCATTCAGTCGGTCTAATCCCGACTAACGTCTCCGGGACCGACTGAAAGGGAACCTATACAGGAGACAGAGCATAAGCGATACTGAGGCAGAGAATAACTAACGGACTGACGCGGAGGAAACGGAATGAATCACTTAAATAAGACGTAAGATTAGCACTAAGGACCAGCAGGTGCACTAGTAAACAGAAGTGAGTGGAAGAGAGAGAGAGAGAGGAAGACCAGGAGTAACAATATCAGCTAAATACAGCAGAAATAGCTTTTCAAAAACTTAAAAACAAAACAAAATAAAAAAATGTTTAACGAATTCTTTGGATACATTGAAGCCACAAATAGAGTCCTATGCTTTTACTCTTCTCTGGTGAAAAACATGGATGCAGCATTTGTAGAAAAAGAAAAGGCTGTAGAGAAATGTACAAATCATAAATCAAATCACAAAAAACTTGTCCGGAAGGTTGGTCCTGAGAACAAATACCATATTTCTCCAAGTAATATCTAATAAGCATAAATAATATATATTTTGATGTTATTTTGATCTGCACATTTCATTTAATCGCGTTGTTAACCACTAAAGGCTGATTTTGAGTCTAAAATTGGCCACAACGTTTTCTCTGTTTCATAAAATCAAATAATTTTTGGTGACAAACTTTATTTTTACCCTTATTTTAGGAAAATGCTTTGAAAAATTAAACTGCTGTAAAAATATATCAGATCAACATTTTCTAGTTAGAAATACTACTATAATTGCAATTAGATCTTACATAATGTTCACAAAAATTGAGAATAAAACAACTCAAATGACTTACTTTCAATAAGAAACATGTTTGTGGCCTGGATTTTTTGGCCTGGATTGATTTTAGTGGATTTTTAGTTTTTGTGTTGCACCCTAACTTTTTCTTTCTCGTTTATTGTTTGTGCCCCATTGACTTCCATTATAACAACCTTTTTTGTTTGCATTGCCATGACACCAAATTTTCATGCATTCTTGATTGTTGGTGGTCATTGATGTTGGGAAGAGATAACATTTTTACAGTTGAAATATTCTAATATTTTAATATCCAGCAACATTTTTTCTGTTGCCAATCATTAAATCAAATGAAATTAATTTAGTACTCATATATTCTCATTTGAAAAAAAAATGTAAGCACATATATAACTCAATTTCTATAGGAGATTTAAAACGTATAAATCACATAAGGATGTGCAGACATTTACATTTATGTATTTAGCAGACGCTTTTATCCAAAGCGACTTACATTGGGAGTAAACATCAAGCAGTTTGGTACAAAGTGGATTGATCAGAAGACATACACATAGAACACTTTCAAGTTAGTACAGAATATGAATTAAAATCAGTGCTTCAGAGGTTTTTTTTATAAGTTAGTTAAGTTAGTAGGTGCTTAAGTTAAGTTAGTAAGTAACTAGGTTAAGTTAGTAACTGCTCTTGAAAGAGTAAAGTTTTTAGCTGCTTTTTGAAGGTGTAAAGAGATTCAGCTTTCCGTAATGGGACGGGAATGGAATTCCACCAGCCAGGAACTGTGAAGGAGAAGGTCCTGGTGAGACATTTTTTGCCGCTCTGAGATGGGACCACCAGACGCTGGTCATTTTCTGAACTGAGGCGTCTGGAGGGGTGATAGAGCTAGAGGTATGAAGGAGCGGAGCCTGTGACTGTCCTGTATGCCAGCGTCAATGATTTGAACTTGATACGAGCCTCAATGGGGAGCCAGTGGAGAGAGATGAGGAGAGGAGTGCAGAGAAAGGAGGAGATCTTTATTTACATTCCATAATGTTCCGACCTCCATTAACAAGAGTGTGGGCACTTCTTCATGTCCACTTAAAGCGCTGGTTAGCTCAAACCGAGTGAAACACAGATGATAAGAGGGAAGCAGATCACCTGGATAGTGTCACAAGGTCGTATCGGTGTCTCTCTCTATTTCACATGTGGCTAACTGTAAAGTACATCATATGCAGCAATCCTCAATTCAACTGAGACTGTGTGAAAAACCTGGATTACCCGTAAGAAATCTCTGCACTCCTCTAAAGAAGCCTTCTCTAAACCTGTTTTATATAATGTGTGTATCTGAACACAAAGAAAAACAAACTATGTGACCTTTTGTTGATTCGTAACTTTGCCTAGAAGACAAATAAATGACATGAGTGATAAAATAAATAAAGCATGTGTTAAAATGATAAAATAATAAGTATGATTTGAATAAATTAAGTGTATTTTCCCACTCATTGTATTGTAGAACGAGATGCTGGTCATTCCTTTTTAAAAAGAGATTTATTTTGGGCCTTTATTCAAGAGGACAGTCAATAGAGACAGGAAGTGGATGGGAAAGACAGAAAGGGGAGAGGCTGGGAAATGAATCAGGACTTGAATTTGGGTATCCTTCCTCAAACGACCTGTATATGTGTCAAGCTCATATCCACTACAACCCCAACACCACCGTAGCTCATTCCTGCCTTGTGTACTGTAGGGCTACAATCATTGAAATCTCTGTTATCCTTTAGTTCCAGCCATGGTGGAGTTTTAGCAATCCAAATGATAATTTTCCAACAATATTCAGCCTCGAAGCTACTTTAAGAAACACATTATTTGACTTCTCAAGCGCATTTCCCCGGCACCATCAGATGACAAACTGGTCTCCAGATCGGTACAGTCACTGATGTCCCCAACGGAAAAACCTCTTCATGTTCTTCTTCTTCTTTTTAATGTGCATTTTGAAATATTGCATAAAAACTTATGGAATGGAAACAGCAAGATAGACGAAAATTATGCACACAACTGAGTAGGGTAAACTTTTTTATCTGATGGAAATGCATTTACCGAATAAATCCCAAAGGACCTGTGGCACGATGTGGTGGCATTAATGGACTAACCAACATCTGAAATGTTGTTTTGGTCAGTCCCAAAGAACAGTCTCCCACCTCCAAAACCAAGATGACATGACTGCACATATTATGTTTGGTCTATGTGTTCTAAGATATATAAAAAGTCCTTCGTCTAATACAGCAACTTCCATTTTTCTCTTGATATTGTGCGCCAATGTATGGAAACGATGCTTTATTCACAAATATTTTATGCAATATTCCAGTTTTGCACATAAATTTCATTCGCATCTTTGTGTGGAAACATAGCGACTGGTAACCTCACCACTAATGATGTTTTAAAGTTTGCAGAAAACCATTGCTAGGTTTGTGAGCCTTTAGTGCTTGATCAAACCAGGAAATCCTGCTCCTCTTCCAGTGGGGACCAGATAAGAACACTGAACATGTCTCGTGTAATTATTGTTCAGCTTCATATCAAATTAGACAAATCTCTAGATCTCTCCAGATCAGTGCAATAGTTAATATCAAACCAATCCATCACAGATACCTTTATTATACACTAATGACCAACACACACAAGCTTTCAGGAAACAATAAAAAGCAGGAGGAACTTCAGAGAAAACTCATCAATTTCATTATGTAGGATGGGTCAGAAAAAGCTGTTGCTTGCTAAATATAATTTAGGAGTCTGTGGTTGCATCTGCCATCTTGAATGGTGTGGTTTGTGGGAGAAGCCGCATGTGAGTGAGAGGCAAAGGCTGGACTAGATAATCATGGAGTCAAGATCTTTGCAAGAGGTGGGAGATAGAGGAGCCCTGGCAAAATGATCATCAATGCTAAACCCTTCTGCATAGCGATCAGTGAGCCCTGGGACCAGTGAACTCTATAGGTCTTCACAGAACTAATTGAACTGGTACATCTTACTAAAATATTTATGCAATGAAGCGTCCATAAGCCAGGTGTTGTTGATCAAAAGTACAATTAACAACAACAGTCTTTCTTTCTTTCTTTCTTTCTTTCTTTCTTTCTTTCTTTCTTTCTTTCTTTCTTTCTTTCTTTCTTTCTTTCTTTCTTTCTTTCTTTCTTTCTTTCTTCTCTCTCTCTCTCTCTCTCTCTCTCTCTCTCTCTCTCTCTCTCTCTCTCTCTCTCCGGGTTTCTCTGGCCCAAGCCTCACCCTGGTTCTGCCTCACTGCCATCCCAGAATGTGTGATGCATGCTGGGCCGTCCCCGGGGCGCTCAGGGGCCATGTGTCTGCCTGAATGCCTACTGAAACTCTCCTTATATGGCTGGCCTGAACTCCTTTCACCTTTCTGCAGCTTTACTGCCATCAGCATCAATCACAAAGAATGACCGCCAGCATCATAAATAGTTAACAAACATCAGAACCTATTATTTTTAGCAAAGCAAAGCTGTTCTTTGGTCGTTCCGATTTTACCAAGTGGCTAATAATTTCTATGAAGTTGCCTATCTGCGTTGACAACAATCAGTGTTCTAAGAAGAGCTCAGCAGATTTCCATACTGAGTTTAACTTTACTAAAAAGTTTTCTACATTTGATTAATAGCCAATTATCTGATAAAAAAGTGATGTTTCTTACTTTATGACTGTGCACATTTATAGACAGAGAAATCTTATTAGAGAGCCTCTATATAAGCCAAAAAAATCTCCCCTGTAGCTTGCTGTGTAGTGTACCTGCTAAAAATGGTAACTTTACGCAGGTCAGTTCACGTGAGTGTTGTCAAATCTGTTGGTCTCCTCCATAAACAAATGGAAGATAAAAAAAACGCCTTCTTTTCAGTTGAAGTTTGATTGACACTATTTGTTTTTTCACGTTAATGTACTCAAGCTCCAACACAGTACGCTCTGTTTCACTGCCACAAATTAAATGAAGAAGAGAAAGAGGGCTACAGAAACTACGACCAGTGTTAGGTGGTAACTCGTTTTGAATAACGTTGCACCATTTGCAGTAACTAATATTCTAATGCATAACCTTTTAGAATAAATAGCTCAATTATCGTTACTATCAGTTGCATTACTGTGTCACGTAATGAAAATGAAAAGGTGTTTGATATTGGTGAATGCCATCCGCAGAACAGTAGAAGAAGACAACGTATCAACTGATTGAAGAACGTTGTTACTTCTGTTAATTTAAGCTGCATTCATGGAGTGTGAGAGCAAAACTGAGTTTTATAAAGTGGAAGCGTGCTCATTATTTCAAATAAGGTGAGCGTAAAGATAAAAAAATGTTACAGTAAAATACAACTAGTGTCTTTGAGGCTTGAAGTAAAGCGCCAATCAACAGATTTGGTTTTCTCTACTCAACAGCTCCAGACCTGAACGCTCTTAATACACAAATGAATCTATTCTTAATCTGTGTAATGTAGCGTACCAACCGCAAAAACAATCAGAAAATAGAGAAGGGCAACCTCCAGGTTTCCCTCTTGAAACCCAATCGGAAGTGACTGAACTGCAGTTCCTGTACCGGCCACTAGAGACTGGCTGCAGAAGTGAGAAGGTTCTCATTCACTTCAATGTTAAATTGCCAAATTTGAAGCTGAAAAACTTGGATTTCCACCACTGGCTTTTGTTTTTGTTTAATTAAACCTTTTGATTTGACCTTCATGAACAATCTGAGGGGGGTGAACTTAAAAAAAAAAAACTTAAAATAGTGCATAATTTAAGGGCGTGGATTCTTGCTGGGGCAATGATTGACAGCTCTTTCAGCCCGTGTGAAATACATTACTGTCTATGAGCAGCTGACTTAGAGGGCCGACTGCAAAGTGAGAAACCTACATTACGTTGTGCGTCAAAATCACCTGCAGATTGTACTACTAAACTCATTTTGATAAAAATTCGGACATTATTTGTATTATTAATTATTTTGATCAAAGCTCAGTAGCTTCCATATAAGTAACTATTTTACAACCTATTTCAGGTGACGCATCACTATTTTAATGCCTAACCTATTACAAAACTTATTTTGTTAAAAAAATGAACTGTTGTTCTTCTAAAAAAGTCCTGATTCTGTCTGAATCCTAAACAACTTCAGGCCATCAGTGTAATATCAGACAATCAAAAGACATTTTGATTCTGGGAAACGGTTTTATGACCTTGATTCCACGATTGGGGAACAACACCACTTTTGTTGCCAAACCACACTCAAACATTTGATCTCATGGACTGTAAAAGAGTCCATACTATGGCTTACAAAAAATTCACTACAGATAACTGCTTTCAGTAATTTATTTCTATTCAGGTGAGATACCTTTCTTTGATATTTAGAAATAATTCAACCAGATACGTCTTTTCCTTAATTGAAACTCAGAGCTATTTTGGTGGGACTGACTGTTGAATGGTCCAAATCATCCTGTTTGGCCCGTTTCCGAGCCCTTTGTAGACAGCGAGTGGCGGACTGCTCACTGGGGTTTTTGGACTGGAGCCTCTGATCATCTGGTATCTCTCTTCTGGTCCTGATTTCATGCTGAATAAAATGTCGTGGCTTTCCAACAGAACAATATTTCACTGGTGACCTTCAAGAAAGCTGGATGAGTTCTAAACATTTTCAAGCATCATTTCTTTTAATTTTTCCTATGCCTCTCATTTACGTCTCTAGCATGGCGTGCGCAGAAACGTTCTCTGCAAGTTTTCTAGACAGATTAAAATGAAGGCAAGGGGGGAAATGTGGTAAAAATTGCTGCTCAGAACTAAATTAGATTAATACTTACTTGTGATTTAAAGTGACATGCAGCTGGACAAGCGCTTAATACATGCTTCATTGAGAGAAACTACAGCGAGACCACAAGCACACAAGTTTGTCCCACAATCTAACTCTAAACACCATCTATTAGCTTGAGTAAATGCACATTTTACACATAGCTCTACATGTATTTATCTTGTATATGTTTGGAATGTGTCTAATTTATTGTTAACAAGGACATTAAATGCCCGGGTTGATCTGATTTATTGCATTGTTAACTCCAGTACGTTCACAGCACTCAAAACTTTTGTTTAAACCACCAACCTTTAATAAGTTCTAAATTTTTTAATTTTCAATATGAGAAGTTTTCTTTATACAAATGGTGAAAAAGTCACTACCTGGGTTTATCAAAGCAAATGTGTACGAGCCTCCTATTGGATAATTACCGGATGCACACAGGGCTGGCCCTGTACATCTGGGGGCCCTAAGGAGGAAATTTTGTGGCCCTACCTTACAATGAGTTAATTAAGTACTGCCTTCACAAACCATCAAATGTATACAATCTAATGTATGCCCCGGAAGGGAATCTGTGGGCAGGAAAATGAATGAATAAATGAATCTTTTAATGCATTCAGAACACAAAAAACAATAAAGCAATTAACAGCATAAATTTAGGTTTAACTCTTATATTTCATATTTTAAACCTTCACATCATGGATGTAGTGTTAGCTTTTCAACTTAATATTTAATTACCTATTTTCAATAAAAACCCAAGTAAGATCTCTAACCTCAACAAAACACCTTACTAAAAATAACCTTGAGTCTGTCTCTTCTCATTATCATTCTTTTTTTCCACACCTGAAGGATAGATTTGTTTCATTTTTGCTGTTCTAATTTACAAAATAAATAAAAATCCAGGGAGGGGTAGGTGACGGGAGTGATCGGTAAAGTGGTAAAGGCCACTTTTATAAATTACATCACACTTTGCAATGAAATGACTCAACCTTTGGTTGGTGGGGGGCCCCTAGCGGTGGCGGTTGTGCACGATTTTCTTTCAATTGGCAACAAGTTCAATTAACCCCAACTGTTTTCTCATTTCTGAGAAACATGGAAAAGATGCTCAACTGTTTGAGAAGGGCCACATTGGCTTGCACCAAGCAAACAAGAAACTACTAAAATTAGGTTAAGAAGTGTCCAATGCAAGGAAGGATAGTGGGGACCCATCGTCTGTGAAGATGAAAAAACATCCTGAATGATAGTAATAGGAATGATAGTAATCTTTCCTCCTCACCTACATCCCTCTTTCTTTTTCACACCCCCCTGTCCTGACGTAATTAATGCAAACTAGTCCATGGGAAAAATAAATAAATAAAAAAACTTCAGTGTTCAGTGCTTCCTTCCAGAGAAGGAAACACCACATCAGGTGTTCGCTCCCCTGGAGATAACAAAACTGTCCAGCCCACACGAAGCACTCACTCCCCTATGTGGTGGCTCTTAAGCAGGACAGGACAAGGTTAAAAATAAACCCAAAAAAATTTGGTTAAAAACAACAGCAAGTAAATGCATTTAAACACAAAAGGGAACTCAAGGGACTGGGACTGAATCGCTGTGTAAGAAAACCAAAAATCAGCAAGTTTAACCAGTAAAAAAAAAGGCTTCTGTTTGATAGAGAGCATAACGATTGGACTGTGGGGCAATGGAAAAAGTTCATGTGGTCTGATGAGTCCAGCTGTTCCAGAGTGATGGGCGCATCAGGGTGAGAAGAGAGGCAGATGAAGTGATGCACTCGTCATGCCTTCTGTGCTAGCCTGTTGGGGCAGTGCTATGATATGGGCTTGCTGTAGCTGGTCAGGTCTAGGTTCAGCTCAAAAAATGAAGTCAGCTGACCTCCTGCATATACTGAATGACCCGGTTATTCCATCAATGGATTTTTTTCTTCCCTTATGGCACAGGCATGTTCCCAGACTTCCAAATGGAGAAAAGCTTTCAAGGGGAAGATAAATATGTGGAATCCATCCAGGAAATCCTTTTTTGAGATTGCTCACTGGTGACCATTTCAGCGTGTGTGAAGGGATGGAGAGAGCGCTTCTGAGAAGGTGTCATGGGTATGACCAATAGGAGAGCAGAACTGTTTGTGTTTTTCGCATATCAAAGCAAAATATTTTCCAAGAGACCTTTCGTATCTTGGATTTTTTGTAATGTGAAGCATTCGTACCTCAAGGTAGCACTGTATGTGATAATTGCAAGTCTGAGTACACGGTCAAGTGCAAGGTCGAACTCTACCAAACTCCATGACTTTTCAAGAAAAAATTCAGAAGATGATAATTTTTTTGACATTACCAAAAATGAACGCTTATGAATCAAAAAAATGCACTTTGATAATTATAGGATAGATATTTGTACATGCACTACAGGCCAAAAAAATATATAGTTTACAGATGAATGAGGTGACAGAATTTTGGAAAGAGAATTTTGGAACAATTGATCTCTTTTATTTGTATGAGTAAGGTTAATGTAGAATCAAGTTGCAACATTTCACAAAATGTCCCAATGATAATTTAATTGTAAAAAAGGACGTAATGCCAACCCTTCATTTAACAGGCATTGCTGATGAAAAGCACAGATTTTCAAAGCAATTTATATGATTGCTCTGTACTGAATTTCCTAATGTGGAGAAAGTAATTATAGAGTGCTCACAGTGGACCCTTGTGAGCTTAGCACAGGTGATATTTACTTTTAAAATGAAAAGTAAATTAGCACAGAGCTCCAGCTCGGGTCACTGAGTCATCCATCGCTGAGGCCTGAGCCCTAGTCCTGCTCTCTTGAACCTCAGCGAGAGCACTGGGGCAGGACCCAAGGGAATCTCAGTCATTGCCCTGAGGATTTGCTTTGGTGGGGGGCCAGGTTTTCCTGGTATTTCACCACAGCCCAGTAAATAAACACAGAGTTCAGCTGCAAACTGCTCAACTCAGCTTCAGGAAAAGAGAGAGCAGGGGATGAAAGAGCAAGAGAACAAGATCTTAGTTCAGCTCCCAGTCAGAGGGGGTCTCTGTCCTCTTAGGCAGCAGAGGGGAGAGGAACAGGGGGGGGGGGGGTTATGCTGGTGAAACATGAGGAGCTCTTAAGCGCCATTGTCATAAACTCAGGGTTGTAAAGTGAGCACCTCCCATGTAGTCGTGCAGTAAAAACACACAAGGTCTCTGAGCCCCTGCTGGCTGTGGAAGATTCAATGCACAGCACAGGGACGTCTGATCTAAGAGGAAGCACACTTCTGCTGACAAATCACGGTCTCCCGACGAACGGCGTGTTTTATTTGCTACAAATGCTCATAGATCTTCTCACCTTGAGGATATTTTTCAAATCAATGCAGACCGTAGCGAGTGATTGCAGAATTTGGTTTATACGAGGTGTTGGTGTCAAGCTAACAGTTAACAACTCCAGGGTTTAAAGTGTCCCTCATCGAGTTTTACTGGAAATGGTTTAGAGCTCAACTCTACAGGTTCATAATTTTGATTGGTGCGCTGAAAGTCATTTAGGGTAACTCCAGCTGTTATGGGAACTGTCTATTCTTAAATGCGCGTCTTGACAAAAGGAAACTAAAGCAAGGTCATTGGGATCCTTCCACATGTTTTTAAGCACTGTGCTGGAAGTCCACCAATTCCCCGTGTCAGCTCTAAATTGGGCCTGTCGTTGTGTTTTAGGGGATTTTAGCCAAGGCCTGTCCAGGGCCCCTTGTGAAAAGTGCTTCCCTCAGCAGTTGCCTGTCTAGGCCCACTTCCTGTGCCCCAGCCTCTCTTTTTCGCCGTGTTATTGAGCCTACCAAATGGCCCTGATTTCACCGGTGGTCTCCACCTAATAATCAGGATGATGGACATGTTCCATTGCTCATGGCCTTGGGTTCGACCAGAAGCACACCAGACCCCGCTGGTACTTTTGTACAGTAACAGTTGATTGGAGAGAGAGAAAATGTCTCAAGATTTAAGCATGGAATGCATTAGAAGGTAATTACATTTAAAAAGTCTAATTATGTGAAAAGAAAAATTACATGGTCATCGTTTGCAGGGGGGTAGGGTAGCTTTTTTCCCTCTGCATTTTTGAAGAAAGCCAAGAGTTTTGTGTGGCACAGGGGAGGAAGGTAACTGGAGAAGAGGAGTTAATCTGGATCAGTTAAGAAGTGTTTACACCACAAATGAGCTCTGAATATTCTCCAGTGCATTTGAGGGGAATTAAAGTTGCAGCGGGATAATGAGGTATATGAGCCTGTGATTTACACCAGACACAAAAGAATGTCAAGCACAAATAAACATGAGTATGATGTATGAATGGGCCGAATGCAAACCCTTTTATCTTAGTGTAGGTGGATTAAATCAGATGTTCTCAAGAGGGGACTTTGCATTTTTTTTTTTCGGTTTGAACTTTATTTAAAAGCGGAAACAGCAAACGCTGAATATATTTTGTGAGAACTAAAGGAAAAAATCCTGCCCTCAACTCTTTCCACCATTCACTGCGTACTGTGATGCAAAGACATATATTCCCAGACACCTCTAACAAGGTCTGTTCTAAAAGTGATCCACAGTCTCTCCCAAAGGAGTCCCAAGCTCACTCTGGGCGGTCGTGTTCATGCCTCTCCCAGAACCTCACCCCATGACTCCATCGGTCCAATGAAAACAAAAAGCTCCAAAACGATTACAGCAGATTAAACCAAGCCATCCTTTTTTTTAACTTCACTGTGCATTTTTTCCATGTTCTATTTATACATGGGGACATTCCAGAGAATATTAGTAATGATCAGGTCCAATAAAAGCATGCACTGTTATGTTCTTCACATTTTCTTGGTCCTCAGAGGAGATCTGAGTGATGGCCCTCTGGGGCCCCCTTGGGGAGGTGATAAGAGGGCTGAGCCTGACCTCCCATAGAGCATGTGTTCTTTCAGGGATTGGCTGCTCACAGTATTGTTTTGCTGTTGTGTTCTCATATTGAGGCCAAGTGCTATGCATCTTAGCATGGGCTTAACTTGCCCCCAGTGGATATATAAACAACTTTGCTTTCATATTTATGTACGATTTCAACAGGAGCTGTAATGTCCACCACACCATCCACTAAATATACTGACCCTTTACTTATTAGTGTTACAAGGGTCTGACTCTTGTGTAGATCCAAAAAGGCAGGGGTTTATCTCAGCTTCGAAAACAACCTGTTTTACATTTGGATTAGCTTGTTGGAGAAGATTGTTGACTGGCGTCTTTACTAGCACAGATGGTACATTGTACTATTTTGGAGGCATTTGAAGCAAATTTAATACTTAAAGCTGGGTATGTGGTTTTAGGCAGAGGTCTGATGCACAATTTTGGTGCATGCAGCTTAGCACATCTATGCCTAGACATAAAAATATAGCGTCGACATGAACCACATACTGGCACATTTTAGCAGGGTGGTTGCTGCTTTCTTAGCTGCATGTAACCACCCAAGTAGATGAAAATTTTATAAAATGGGACAGGTTCCCACAATCTATTCAGAAGCAGCTGAGTCAGAAATGAGGGAGTAGCTCTCTCTCTGAGTTTCTGGATAGATTGCAAACTGGCTGGCCCGAGTGAAGAAGAGTGTTTGAGGATGGATTTATCGGATTAGAGGTGGAGTTTACTTCCATTGATTGCATTTTCATAACTCTGTGCAGGAAAATAAAAACTACTAATAACTACTAGTACTAATAATAATACATTTTACTTTCTAGTCACCACAAATCTCTTTTTTTTTTCTGTTCCAGCTCCTTGTGATCTGCCACCAACAGTAAAAACCGTTCGACATCCAGGATTTTTTTTCTATGTGTTCTTTGAATTCTTCTCTGTTGTCGTCTTCTTCTTCTTGCCGTTTTGGTTTCCTGTTTCCCCGTTTGGCACAGTTGCGTCTGTTATAGCACATACGCCCACTTCAGGCAGGGATTGTCATTGCATTAATATTCCCTTGACCCAGGTGAAAAGCACCCTGCAGACAAGGCATTAAAAGATTTGTGCGAATCTCAGTTTGGACCGGTGTATAGAAGCCTTAAAGATGAACCACAAATCAGAGCACATAGGCTTGGTGAAACAAACCTTGGCAAATGTATGAAATATACACCAATACGTCATCAAAATGAAAAAAAAAAACATCCTGTGTTGTGTCTAAACTAAATCTCACAATTACCTCCTTTACTGTTCAGCTGCTGCCACGTACTGATCATCTGATCAGCTCTCCACTCATTGGTATAGAAAAACTCCATTTCCAGCATTCCTAGTCCACCATCGATGTCATTCCCCTGCGACTTCCTGGACTCCCTAGCTTTTGTTCCTTGTTGGTCTCCTTGCAAACCTCTCAACCCTCTTGTGCCTCTCCCTCAGACTTCTCTTTGTCCCTGTTGGGCTCCTGTATCAGTGCATTGATAATCTCAGCTATCAGCTGTGAATTGTGGCTAGTTGTTTCGTGTTAGCACCCTGACCGGATCGCTACTCCCCACTTCCTTCCTGATGGTATATGTAATGACGAGGTCTCCATCTCTGGAAAAAGTCCTACCTGATGATAAATACTCACCTGAGATAATCACATGTTCTGCTTAGAGTAATAACCATTGGATTCCTTCTCACCTGAAGATATTCTGGAAAGCTGCCTACCTGTACCAAATTACCCAGAGTTCTCTTGCCATTGTGGTCTTATTATACACCTTGAATGGTAAGTCGTTGTACTGCCTTTCCAGCAGAAACATGATACATGGAACCCCAGTTCCTATGCTTTTGTGCATTCTTGAGTTACCTGGTCTTATTCCACTTGGTCTTGGACCACATTGTAACAAACTTTCCTGGAAAATAGATGGCTGTACCTGGCTGTACCTGTATCTGTACTGATCCAAATTTTTGATCCCAAGATTTGTGTGAGAAGGCGCCTTGATTGAAAAGATCAGCGGGATCTCACACATAAGACTGAATGAGTGGTGCCAAGAAAAAAGAGGTTCGAAGTGCCGTCAGATTGGTTTTCCAAAACGAGAATGACCAATGAAAGCTGGCTCTTTTTAGGATATGAGAAGGATGTAAAAGAGCTGCTCGGTGCTGCTCATCCCACATCTTCATAGGGACTTCTTACAGGAAACAGGAAAGAAATAATGCGCCACAAATCCTTTCTTTTCTCCACTGTGCTGTCATAGCAGAATTAACCACTCGACATCCAGGATTTTTTCTTTGGTCTTCAATCATCTCTGTTGCCGTCTTCTTCTTTTCTGTGTCCGAGTATGGCGCGGAGTGTATCAGTTGTACTGCGAATCCTCAGGAATCTTCAGGCAGGGAGCGTCATTGCATTAATAATTCCTCGCAGACGAAGAGCACCTTGCTTGGAAGCCATCTGAAGATTCGTGCGAATCTCAGTTACACCAAATATTGACCTTTTCTTGTTCCCTCACTTGTAGTAAATGTATTAAACGATAGATAGCATTTTATCACTTCTGTACTCAAGTTCCACACAGACAGATTTCCCTCAAAACCTGTAAAATGCTATTTTACATGTCTTCGTTCATGCTTGGTTGCAGACATTTTGCCACATGTGAGGGCTGTGAGGTACAAAATCCAGAAGCCTGGCTTTGGTTTGACTGTGGAGGCTCCTGAGGCCATTAAGGTTGGAGGAACAAGTCTTTCCCCACCTAAACAGGATCTTCGGGAGTTAAAGGAGCAGTCCTGAGATGTGTTCACCAGAACCCACAAGCAGGTCAGTGTAATCCATCATCGCACCCCCTGGACTACTCATCAGGCAATGTCCTGCTGTGTGTGGGGGGAACTAACGGAATGACACAGCTGGGAATTACACAGAAATCCTGTTGGGTAAATCCTATTTTGGTGGCCCAAAGAGTGCTCAAAGAGACCTTCTCAATTAAAAATCAATGATTTTTAACATGAGAACATGAGAAGTGCAAATATGAGAAGTCTCGCTAATGAATCAATGCGAATGAAAATTAATGCATTTACTGAACTCTATTGTTAATTTCAGAATGTTATCAGTAGCATTTGTTGCTTCTATTTTTTTTTCATGATGATAGAATATATTTGTTACTGAGTTTCCAAGGGCTATTGTACCAAATGTCTCAAGCAACTCTCAAAGAACAGATTGGACAACTTGTTTTACATATTATGCTACCGAAAGTAGCAATTATTTTATTTTGTAAAAGATGTTGTTGAGATAGATTGACCTAAAGAAAATAACTGCAAGAAAGTGATGACTATTAAATTAGAAAGGCAGAGGGAAGTTGTACGCAGGGAGGGGGGGGGTTACTAATAGAAGAGAAATTGTCTCTGACGGTGAGATAAGAAAAGAGGGATGAGGAGGAGGAAGAGCCTCCATCGACACTACCCTGGGATTGACCACAAATCAGACCAGAGGGAGACTTTTCCATCAACTCTTCTCCATTACACGCCTGTCCTCACACAACACACACTTAAGAATTGCCTTTTTCTAATTCCAGGAATTTTAATATGACCAAATTGAGACGTCATTTGAACATTTTCAAGCACTTCTCGTTAATTAACTGATGAATCTGAATTGTTAGAACTGTACAAATTGTTTTAAAGAAGGTAACTGGAAGCTCCAGAAATATGAGAGTAACTATGGATTTTTGAGAAGTACGGGTTCGCGCATTGTGTAACAGATCTATAAATTTTAGGAACATTCAGCTTCGGTTTAAATGTGAAAGTGCTTTGTGTAGCAAGTAATTTGAAAAAAAAAAAGAATCTTTAGCTAGTACATTGTGACATTCAAATGCACTCCAAATGCTCCTCCTCCAACTCCCTCAGACTTAAACCCAGGAATTGGCAGAAAACATGGTAAGATTATGCTGGTAAAAAGAGAGGCAAAATGTTTTGAGAGAGATTTGCAGCTTTAGTTTTTCAGCCAAGAGAGAAGTGTGTGATGCATAACGAAATAACCTTTTGTTATGTTTTTGGCATTTTCTTGACCACTGTTTCGTGCTTACAATTTGCCAAAAAGCTTTTATTAACCCTTAAAAGTCTGTGCAGACACCGGTGCACGAGTCAATCACAGCGGCTGTTCTGAGTTAAGTATGCATGACTCCACCCACTTATAGTTTTCAAAAAGATTCTTAATTTTGATATTTTGGTTTAAACTAACATTACTAGAGTTGTGACAATCCTCTTTCCGTTTCATTTTACAGACCACAAATCAGTTCCATTAGTGCTATCTAGTGGTGAAAAGAGGGGATAACCCTTTCAAGTACAATATTAGTGATATAGCTTGTATTTTACAATATTCTGGGACAAAACAAAGCAAAATGGCTTAAAATTGGCTTGAAACAGTGTATAAGGTTTATGGGTCATTGTCTTTGCTTTTTTCAGGGGATTTATGCATTTTTATTTTGTCAACACTTTAGATTTTAGTTACAAAAGGTAGTGTTTTATTAGTTTGCCTCATAAGACCCTCCCCTGGTGTAAAGTGCTGTCACATCTTCTGCTAGTGTCCAGAATACAAAGTCTATGGTAGTCTTCTCTGTAGTATGCAAAATATGTGTTCAACATATAACATATTAAATAAAACAACGTATTTTCAATACGTTATACATATACATATAGTTCCAATATCCATTCACAACAGATCAAATCACTCAGATTAATGTAATTGAGTAGATTTTCCTCAGAAATTGTAATTTAATGAGTATACTTTTACTTGAGTACATTTCTAGTTGTGTATCTGTACTTTTACTGCACTACTTTTCTTCAACCTGCCTTAACTACTTTGTTATTATTTGTCTACCGTGATTGGCACCCATCTTGTCCGATCAAATTGCATATAAAGAATTGACCCCCCCCCCGCCCCCGCCGCCAATCCAATACGTCAAAACAGTCAATGGAAATACAAATTATTTTGCAAGAATGTTTTGTTAATTTTCTTTTATTGTTTCAATTGCCAGGGAAAGAGTTGATTGTATAATTATGTGCCATAATTATATATCATTCTTTCTTTTTTCAGTCTTACTACTATCACTCTTTTTCTCTTTTGTCCTCTCTATTTTACTCTTGCTCCTAATTTTTTTCCTGTCTCACTATCTCTTTCTCTTTCTCTCTTTTCTCTCTCTCTGCTCTCTATTTTATCTTCCTCTCCCTCTTTCTGTCTCTGGCTTTCTTTACTTTCAATCTCTCTGTCTCATTCTCCTACATTTCTGTCTTTTGCTCTCGCATTCTCTCTTTCTCTCTCTCCTTTCTTTTTTCTCTCTTCTCTTTTTTCTCCAGCTCACTCCCGCTATCTTCATGATATCTATCTGTCTCTTTCCCACCATTCAGGCACTCTGTCTCTCTCTCTCTTCTCTCCCTCTTTTTCCCTCTTTTTTATATCTGTTTCCTCTCTCTTTCTTTACCTCTCCTCTATTTCTATCTTGCTTAGAACCCCCCTTAAGAAAATGGCTCTGATGTGAGCTACAGTTTTATTTTTATAGGATATAAGGTGAAATAATTTATCAGTGTAATGCTCTTGTTCTAGTTTTAGAAAAGCAACTTTTTTCTCGTACTTTGAGTCATATTCAGAACAAAAACTTTTACTCTACTTTCTTGGCAAGTAATGGTACGTTTACTTGAGTATGATATTTTCACTACTCTTTACAACCGTAGTTTACAAACCCTACATCTTTATATATTTGTGATATTCGAGTCCTGTATTTGTTAGAAGACATGGTAGTAAAATATTACTTAAATTGATTACTAAAAAAAGCTTTTCATTTAACTTAAAAAAATCTGTGAATAAATCAAAGCTGACGCTGAACGATGCCTTAACAGGGGTTCACTATCTCTAACTTTAAACATTACAATATCGCTCTGATTGGTTAAACACAGACACAACACCTTCCAAGCACTTCATTTCTTCTCTCTGAATGGTAAGTGTGAGAAAGTTTCCAGAGTAGAATGACCCTGACGTTACGGTGTATGGTAAAGAATAGGTGTCTTGTTCTAGCAGGATATACAGTGTGTTTCCTCCCCAGTGTTTCTGGTGTTAAAGGAAAGCTGATGTGTATGTTGGCTAAATCTGATGCCCCAAGTGAATGGGGGGCAACCTCTTGCAGAGACCCCCACACTCTTACTCTCTCACTTTTCCGCTTTTCTTCTCTTTTTCAGCAAACAGTGCCTTTCTGTTTTGCCCCGACACTCTGTCCTCCCTCGCCCCTCTCGGCTTACCCTCTCTCTTTTTCTGAGTGTGTCTCTTTCTTAAATAAATCAGTGTTGGTTGGGGCTGGAGTGTCATAAATCAAGGCCTGTCCACTGCTGGAGTCTGCCCAGTTTAGTTGTCACTGCCTGGCCTTCACTCAGGATTAATTAAAGCTCTGATATAAAGGCCAGATGTGCTGGTGCACTCACACATAAACAGGCATACGTACAGAAACATGGCTTCCATGTGCACGCACTTGACAAGCGGCCTATAATATTAATTAAAAACAATACACCTATGTTTGTTAAATAACTATCAACTTTTGCTGTTGTTTAAAAATAAACCACCAGTTTACGATTGGCCTGTGTTTAAGCCACACCCACAAGGACAAGCCAATCAAAGTTGAGCATTCAAGCACCTTAGACAATTAGTTTTCTTCAATAGAATTTGATGCTGTAATTTCTTGACTGTTATTGTGTTTTAACCCTTAGAACTCCAGCATTTTGAGCATTTTTTAATCTACTTCACAATTTCCTTTACTGAATTATTTTAAAACAGGTTTTGTTGCGATGCTTGATATAATTTTTTTAGCTCAACAATTTTTTTAACAAATATTTTTTTCAATACATTATACAAAAAAATCCACAACAATCCAGAAATTGTACAAAAAATACAATTCCTAGAATTACATTTTGTCCTTTTTTACTGCAAAATAAACCCTCCTATAAAATCCCCTACAAAAAGAAGGTTAAACGTATGTGAAAACTGTATTTAGAAAACTTGAAAAAACTTCTCCTTTATACTGTTCCAAGCACTTGTTGTTCCATTGTGCTTTGTTTTGTGCAAGAACGTTGAAAAAAACAGCCATATCACAGGTCTTGTACTTTCCAGGGATATTCTTTTTTTCACCACTAGATGGCACTGATTTGAGCTCTGAAAGACGGTTATGCATTTTAATTTGAACAACTTTGCAAATTATGTCATAACTCTTTTCATGTTTGTTTAAAACCAAAAATATTGAAACACATAACCTTTTTGAAACCACATTATATTTGAAATCAAAATTAAACAATAGGTGGGTTGCTTCATTCCTACTTGATTTAAAACAGCCGGTGTGAGTGGTGCATGCAGGGTTTACTTTAAAACACTGGTGTTAATAAACAATGAATTGTTTTTTTTCCCAAAACTTATCCCCTCTCTCTACCTGACGGACAAAAACAAGCTGGGAAAACATCACATAATCATGTCAATAAACTTTATAAGACCTGATGAATATATCTCATATTTATATGTTTACCTGAGGAAGGAATGATGGGGGATTATTTACATAACAACGAGCCCCCTCCATAACATTAAGTGACGTTAAAGCTAACAGATAGCGCTAGTTATTTTTTAATCAGCAAACTGTTATGCTAATTGGTAATGACGTTATCCATCGTCGTTCTGCAACTGCGAAATAACATCACTGACATCATCTGTACTGTAGCATTACTTCTGTGCAGTCTTCTGTCCACCTCTACTTTCCTTTTTTTCCTCCCGTGGGCAGCAGACAGTTTGGGACATTTTGACATGTTGAGCGCATCAAAACAGACCATCGTGTAGAAGGTAAGGTCCATTATTTAAAGGATGAGTCTTAGGAGTGTAGGCTACATTATTATTAATATTATGATTACTATTACTACTAAATAGGCTTTGCAATGCGGTTAACCTGATATGGGCTAACTGTTGTCTGCAGGCATACGACCAAAGAGTTTCGAGATTAGTGGAATTTGCAATTTTTTTACCCCTACCCAACGGAAGTACAACGCCCTTAGTATTAGCCTATACTCCCTATACCACGAGCCGGTTTGAAGGCATGAAGGCAGATGGCCATTTAAAGGCATCTGTGCTGTCCTCTACACAACCATTGATTCTCCTTTATACAAATATGTAGTGTATTCTATCTAACATGCAGCTAGTCTTCAGTTATCTAATTTTTATGATTCCTATAGTCTGAAGGTAAACAAAGACCAGTTTTGTCTGGTCTGAGGAATTCCTGGTCTTTATCTAGACCCCATTGTTCTTGTTTGGCTCAGGAAGGTGGCCCATCACCTTTATGACACACACATGTGCGGTGGGCTTGTGGGACACTAGACCACACATGTGGAGTGTTTGAACTCTGGATCGAGATAATGTTGCTCTGCTCTGATCCTCATCCGTGTTAGTATGGATTCTCTCATGGTTTGTGCGTATCTGTCTATGTGGTGGATTGTGGATCTCTGCGTTTTAATCAGAGTATAATGTGGATAAAACAAAAGCGTATAAACAAAGTCTAATTTCATGGGCTTCTTCATGGTTTTCAATTTTCAGAGCATTATTCCTTCACTCCACCATCACATTACCTTGGTAGCCCTCTGCTGCCCTGGGGCAGTCTGACAGTGCCCGCCCAAGTCAGGGACTTCGTCAAAAACCGAGGAAGATACACCCCAGACTGCAGGACATATGAGATCACTATTCTCGATATCACTATGCAGGACATGACTTCTTCCTAGCACACTCTTGGTGCCGCCATCCCAGTGGATGGCAGCAAGGTGAACTGGGTCGATGGACTAACCGTAAAATAACTACATGTCCTCCCGAATCGTCAGCCTCAGGAGCGCTTCTCGGAGGAAGCTCTCCTTACGAGTATCCTCTGAGGCTGACTGTGCTTTCCGCTGTGCATAGGTCTTCCTCAATTGAGGAGGTTTTGACCATGGTGGAGCCCCGCCTCTTACGGCACTGAACCATAAGTTCGCCCAGACCCCCTGATACAAAATCCTCCATGGCAACACCAAAGAGGCCATCTAGAGACACAGGGAGGCATTCTCTGCCTGGTCTAGAGATCACAGGCACCTCAGTAAAGAACACGAATGCTGCGTCCAATCCCGGAGGCAAACTGAAGTCGAGAACATTGTGCCCCTTCCAATGCTATGAGGGAGAGCAGATTGCTTGCAGAGTCGTACGAATCATCAGTTAATGCCTGAGCATTAACCAAATTACCCACAGACCGGATGGAACTTAGGCTTGACGATTGGGGATGACATGGGCCTGAAAGGATCAGAGGTGCCGCAGTATGGTGGCTTTAGCTATCTGGGCTTGCACAGCTGCCCCGGAATGCGTCGAAAAAAAAGTAGAGATACTTACAATCCATTTAAAAAAGCTTTATCAAACTTTTATTTATTTTATGTTACATCACTATTTTTATTAGCCTTACACCTCATAGGCTGTGTACAGCACTTTGGCTGACCCTGTTGTTTTTAAAAAGTGCTATATAAATAAAGATGGATTGGATTCGCTCAGAGGAAAAAAGTAGTCGACAAACGTATATGGCATTGACTGAACTGGAACCCAAGTACAGAGATTATTCCAAGCATAAGAATCCTCTAAGGCCATGTTCACACAAACACTATTTTGTTTTCTCATAAAAAAGATTGCGTCCACATGAAAATGCAAAAACTCCCCCAAAATGGGGGACTCGAATCACATGACTTGAGTTGACAAAGCACCAGGAACTGTTGGGAGTTTTATAGGGAACTTCGGAGATGTTGATTGTAGATGAGGTTGCGGGTGATCTTGATTTGTCTTGTGAGCACAGATGCAGGCTTTAACTGTTTTTATATCCGTTTATCTCACATTACTGCGATTTCTAATATCAGCAATTTCAAAAAGTTAGCACTTTTATTTACTTTCCTTTTCATTTTCCAAGCTGGTGTAAATTTCTGCACTGAAATTGAAAGATTGGGGGAAATTCAGATCTTTTTTTTAACTGCAGACACAAAAGCATCATTTTGACGAAAAAAAAAACCAACAACAATGTGCCGTAAAGAGCAGTCCAGTCTAATGAGAGATTAGTGCGATTCTGACCAACCAGAAGGCCTTATTAATTTTTCCAGCACTTTTATCTATTTTTGAATCAACAACAAAGAACCTGGCATTTTCAGCAAAAGTGCAATTGGTGCGTGTTTACCTGTAGTCTTTCATCTGATGTGAAGAAATAATAGCGTAATAAGACCCTCATTAGAATTTAAAAGGGTGCAAAAGATCAATGGAATAATTGGTTTTATTTCAGTATTAAAATCTTCTACTGTAAGCTACTGTATATTCTCATAGGGAAGCATTTTCATTCCTGTATCACTCTTTCACCAGATGTTTTCTTCATCTCAGTCCTGGGCAGATGAGAGAGCATGAAAAGACACAGGGGGAGGCAGAGAGGTTGTGTTTGAGTGAGCGAAAGAGAGAGGACAAGCCATAGACGGCTGAAACTTAACTCTCACTCTCTCTCTGCACTCTTGACTCTCACTCTGGGGCTCTTCTCGCTTTGCCTTGAGCTTAATTGCGTCCCGATCGAAAAAACAGGGTCTGTGTGAGAAGAGTGTGTGAAACAGGAAGCAGATTGACGACCTAGGAATGGAATTATTGACAATGTTGTTTATTACAAACTTTTGCATCTGAAAAACAGATCATTATAATTGTAACAGAGCCTTGTGGTGCACTAACCATTGATTGATTTTAAAATGGAGAGATTCAACGATTCTCCTCATGGTCTTCATGGAAGCAGTGTAGAGAGCAGTATATGATGCTGTTAATGGCCATCACACATGGTCATGTCTCTGAAAGCAAACTTATTTAAATTATCTTGTGGGATAACCAATAGGATGCACTAATAGGATCACAGTATCTCTTCTAGGCACAATAAAGAATTCCAATGTGCTCTTGGACCTGAGCATGTGCTCTTCAAGACAGATGTGGGATGTGAGGGGGGTTTTCACAGGTTATTATGTAGCAGTAAAATTAGCGTCAAAAATATCTGAAGTGATTTCTCTCAATGATTTCTCTTTCTGGTTCCTTTAAATGACCCAGTTGTCTTTCGTTTCAGTTCCAGGCTGTTTCTGTTGACATTGACGATTAGGGTGGAGCACTCCATGATCCTCCAAAGTCAGGGAGAGTACCTGTCACTAAATTTGTCAACTCAATTTTGGAAATGTGCCAATCATGCGGCACTGGGCTTTCTTAAATTCAATTAAACTTTAAAATCTGAGCTGCAACTAAGGCCCTGTCCCCACGTACCCATTATTTTGAAAACCGACATTTTTCAGCAAGGTTGCTTAGATGCCTGTATGTGTAGACGACAAATATAGCTTAATGCTGAATACTCATTTAAAATACCACAAATTGACCACCAACTGTTTGTTTGGTAGAGTTTTTACAAAGTTTTCTTGTGCTTCATCTTTTTTGAGGTTTTTGTCCACAGAAACATGTCCCTAGTATGTTCCTAAACTATGGCCCCAGAGCACCTTCATCGTAAAGTTGCAATGCTATTTTTAGTCAAAATGGGAAAACTTCAATTCTGTTGTTAAAAACAATTGTTTTGAAAAATTTGTCGTGGACTGACTGCAACGCCGTAAGCTTGATTTCAAACAGTTAGTAGATCCCCAAATTGAGCATCTTCCATTTGTCATTGAGCACTTAATCCAGAGTATTGGCCAAATGTAGGAGGCAGTGAATAATATTACTGCCGTCCATAAATATTAGTCTATAGTTGTAACACATACAAAAAAAAAAAAGTAAATAAATTAATGTTTGTCTGCACAACTTCAGGCCATTTAAGAATAATTTAGGAACCAAGTTTTCACCGTAATCACTAATCATTGGAGTTGAAATGTACAATGGGCAACTAAAGTATTATATTAAGTATTATAATATTTCCTAAATGACATTTAACAGAAAGAGAGTTCTATTCAGGAAACTGTACTTTGTAATACAAATGTCTAAACAATAATTGAAATATTCTCAGAGTTTATCTTTTAACCCTGTTTACTGTTCTCAAAAGTCTCAAGGATGTCTCCAGAGGAATAACAGTTCATTTTTTTCTGAGCAAACTCCTCCAGATTGGTTGACCTGCTTCGTGTGTCTTCGTTGAGAATTCTTTTTCAATAGTTTCTCTTCTGCCTCCCAAAGACAATTTTGCTTCCTGCGTCTCCCATATATATGTATACATACACAGTGGGGTCAAAAAGTTTTTAGTCAGCCACCAATTGTGCAAGTTCTCCCACTTAAAAAGATGAGAGAGGCCCGTAATGTTCATCATAGATAGACCTCAACTATGAGAGACAAAATAAGAAAGAAAAATCCATAAAATCACATTGTCTGATTTTTAAATAATTTATTCGCGAAATATGGCGAAAACAAGTATTTGGTCAATAACAAAAGTTCATCTCAATACTTTGTTATATACCCTTTGCTGGCAATGATAGAGATCAAAGTTTTCTGCAAGTCTTCACAAGGTTTTCACACTGTTGCTGGTATTTTGGCCCATTCCTCCACACAGATCTCCTCTAGAGCATTGATGTTCTGGGGCTGTCGCTGGGCAACATGGACTTTCAACTCCCTCCAAAGATTTTCAATGGGGTTGAGATCTGCAGACTGGCTAGGTCACTGCAGGACCTTGAAATGCTTCTTACGAAGCCACTCCTTCGTTACCTGGGCTGTGTTTTGTGATCATTGTCATGCTGAAAGACCCAGCCACGTTTCATCTTCAGTGCCCTTGCTGATAGAAGGTTTTCACTAAAAATTTGACAATACATGGCCCCATTCATTCTTTCCTTTACAGTCGTCCTCGTCCCTTAGCAGAAAAACAGTCCCAAAGCATGATGTTTCCTCCCCCATGCTTCACAGTAGGTATGGTGTTCTTTAGATGCAACGCAGCATTCTTTCTCCTCCAAACACGACAACTAGAGTTGTTACCAAAAAGTTCTATTTTGGTTTCATCTGACCATATGATATTCTTCCAGTCATCTGGATCATCCAAATGCTCTCTAGCAAACTTCAGGATCCCCCCCATGTGGTTCTGGGATTTTTGCTCACCGTTCTTGTGATCATTTTGACACCACGGGGTGAGATCTTGCATGGAGCCCCAGATCGAGGGAGATTATTAGTGGTATTTATATTAGTGTAACAATAAAAGGCATAATATTTAAAATCCTCCAGCTCATCATATCATCATGTGGTCCTGTCCAGTCCCAGTCATCCACAACACTAGTTGAATGTTTCTCTCTACAATCAGTTTGCTTTGATTTTTGTGATTTTTTGCTGTACCTAACAGCACTTTTTAAACGTGGTCTATTGTGCTTTCAGGAACATTTCGATTGGAAAACGGCCTTTCATAACCTTTCAAAAAGAGCCCTTACTTTTTGGATGTCCCCACTCTCCTGACAATGGCATGATTAATTGGTGGTGTGCAAATCAGGATGCTCTGGAGTCACACAGAGGTCACGACTTAATTCTGAAGCCTGGCATGCTATGTTCTTCATAAAGCAGGCAGTGTGCTGGAAATAAAAAGTTTCATTGCTGTAGAGGGAAGCAAACACAGGTGTGGAGGGTGAACGCCTCCTGTTTTCAGCTCCAGAAGAAGAACTGGTTTGTTCCTGGAGGGAAGCCGCAGGGAAGTTTCAGGAGGCCAAGCTGCTCTGAAGATCTAGAGCAAGCGAACAAGTCTGTTCTGTGGAGGAAAAGCTCACCTCACACATCAAGAGATCAATGGGAGGTCTGGATTCAGAGCCAAACTTTTGCTCCAGTTTAGGGGTAAGTGGTTTTTGTGACACGGTGACGCCGCAGGAGAAGTAGAGTGACTATTTCTAAACACTGTTGAAATTGTAGGGTGTATTTCCATGCCCACACCTGACGGACTCAACTTGGGGATAGTTAGGAATACTTTGGTGTGGCTAGACTTTGGAGGATGATTCCAGTACATTTATATTAAATTATAATTATAATTATAATTAAAAAAAAACATTTATTTACCGTTTAAACAGTCATTGAAAAGAAACTGAATTTAAAAATGTTTTAAAGTCTAAGAATATCAGGGTCTAGTTTGACTTGTATATGAGCGTGTGATATCCTCAACCTACTAGGGGGCAGCACTTACTAAGTGCATGTAGGAATTAAGAGAATTTTGGCAGAGGGCTTATTTTATACATAGTTTCAAGTGTTATTTTTTTGCTTCTAAATTAAAGTAGTACTAGTGTACAATTGTGTCCTAATAATTATTGTATAAGACAACTTTAGAAATGGCTAGAAGCACAATCACTTGTAGAACCAAATAGTGGCAGTTCTGCGGATCCATGACTTGCATCGCAATATATAGTTCCACAACGTATGATTGCACCTCTACTAATTATGACAATATTACTTTTTTATTTTAAACGATGACTCCCATACACATTGCTGAAATGATCCTCGAGAGGGTCCTGGAGTACTCCTGAGGGCATTTGTCTTCAAAGGGAGAGAAAATGTCTTAGGTTGGGAATCAATTCACCACTTTGCACAATGTCATGATCCAAACTATTTTTTAAACATGGTTCCTGTGAAAGTTTCAGAACTGTCAGGCTTTAATGCTTTAATTTGGTGGATTTTAACAAACAAGACAGTCTTTGAGTTTACAAACTTTTTTGGTCCATTATCTGGTTAAATTACTGAATAAAGGGTCCTTGAGCTTCATGTGAATGTTCAGGTTAAAAATGTTGATCCTTGAGAAACATTTTCAGGTTTTTCAAATGTTTTGGTTACTGTTCAATACTGGGCTTAATAATGTGTGTGTTAATCCCCCTAAATTATCAAAATCCATGCAGTTTTTTAATACTCACAAATCTCTGATGTTAAAAATACTAAATGTAAATTCTGAAATTTCTTTCTGTGAGCAGTGGGATATGTGGCTTGATTTTTTTGTCAAAATAGAGAATTTTAGAGTATGGGTATTAACCATTTTCTATTCCAAACTAGATTTTAACTGGATTTTATAGAGTAAGATGATGCCTGATGAATAGAGGAGAAGCACCCTATTGCCAATCTTTAAGAACAAGGGCGATGTGAAGAGTTGTATAACTACAGAGGTATAAAGTTGATTAACCCCACAATGAAACTCTGGGAAAGCGTAGTTTGAGCTAGGCTAAAAAGGGAAGTGGATATTTGTGAGCAGCAGTATGGCTTCATGCCCAAGAAGAGCACTACTGATGCAGTTTTTGAGAATGTTAATGGAGAGAAATGGTCAGAAAGAGCTGCACTGCATCTTTGTGGATTTAAAAAAAAGCATATGACAAGGTGCTGAGAGAGGAGCTATGGTCCCATATGAGGATGTCAGGAGTGGCAGAGAAGAACGTCAGAGTAGTTCAGGATATGTATGAGAGGAGTATGGCAGTAGTGAGATGTGCTGTAGGTCTGACAGAGGAGTTCAAGGTGTTGTGTGACAAAGACTGTCAGCAAGAATCAAAGGAAAAGTGTACAGAACAGTAGTGAGACCAGCTATGATGTATGGGTTGGAGACTGTGGCAGTGAGGAAGAGACAATGTACACAGATTAAACAGAGCTGTCATTTGTCTATTGCCTGTTTGAAAAAAAAACACAAAACATAGTTTTTTACTGTCTCTTTGATCAGATATCAGAATGCTAATGCTAGCTAGCATGTTATTTCTCAATGCTTCTTGAATGCTCAATGCTTCTACCCTCATTTATTTTCTTTTTTTTTCTGAAAGCCAAATGCATCTTGAAATATAAATACAACACGTACAAAACACTGATAAAAATAAATAATACATACAGATTCTTTTGAGACTGGATTCCTGAATGACTCTTGTGTTTTGCTGCTTTGAAAAGGCAAAAGTTTTTTTATTCTAATTCCATAGATAAATTAATTATCATTTTTTTTATTTCAGGTTTTTCAGAGATGTATCGGTGGTTTGGCTAACATAATAGTGTGCCAGATATTGGCGTGGGATATCATAGCATTTAGAGGAAAAACACAAACTGCCAGATTTGACTCTTTTTTTTTTAAGTTTTATGAGTGTAAAAATTCTATTTTCTCACCATATGTAATATGTTATTATGGCTCTCCAAAAATAGTCACAGTCATAAACTGTACACTTCATTAAAACACATGTAATCTGGTCCAGCAGAAGAGAAAAAGGGAATCTAAAGAAAGAGAAAAAAAAACCCAGAGAGGTAATTTTCTGAGGCTCAGTGTTTCTCGGACTCTGCAGTTGTGTGTGGCCACACAGGAAATTAAGAAACTCTCTGCATATTTATATGCGTATTATGTGGGCAGATGAGATTTCAGCAGAAGCAGAGAAGCTTGAACACGTGTCGATCTCTTCATGAGAGGGAAAAATCCCCTCTGACGCTTCAGAAATCAGCCATTTATTGACTTTTGTCTCTTGCTTAGAAAGTGGATACTCTGTATAATATAACACAAATAAAAGTTCCCTTCTCCACAGGTAAATGTGTCCTGCACTCTGCAAAACCCAACTAACAACTGGGAAGCTATGTTTGATTAAGTGAAAAAGTGCAAAAAAATTATTTCAGTTTAATCTGTGTATGCATTTATGAAATAATCCATTTTTTTTTCGAAAATGTTTAGTTGTATTGAAAAACTGTTTCATCAACAGCTTTTTTATTGGTTAGAATGAGCGCATACACATGGAAGTAAACAATGCCTGAAGAATGGGACAACGCAAACAAAAACTCCAAGTTTGACAATGCTGCCATGTAAACAGACAAGCGGCAACCCATAATGCCACTTGCAAGCGAGTACGGTGGCTGTATTTGTTCAAAAAGCATGTGTTTGTTGTCTCTGTGTTTAGTTCGGATCAGAATTCGATTTTGTTCTCTCCACATACAAACCACTCTAGAACTAGTTTGGAATCACTCCGAGAACACCTCGTCGAGCAGTCTCGTAGTTCGCTTTTGGTGTGGTCAAGAGTACTGAAATAACACAATACAAAATTGTTATAATACATATCGTGGAGTTGCTGGGTTAAGGAGTCTAGGTGATGATCCTGACATTGCGTAGCAGGATCTGACACCATCACCTTTTTCTACTTACCTCATTTGCCAATCACTGTATCATGTAAGTAAAAAAATTCAGAAGCCTGTGTCCGTCGTCAATGTTTCTCCCTGTACTCTTTCCCTGATACGTACCTGTTCTCCACTTCCCCACCAGATCCCCTCGCACACCTTGGAATACGTTCCGCCCTGTGTTTGATACTCACCTGGACACTTACCTACTCCTCCGAATGATGCGGTGGTCTCTAAAACTCCATAGAAGCAGAGACAAGTACCCGAAGACACATCCAGACTACCCCTGGTGCTACAGCGCTACCAAAACCTCCGTAGGAAGCTACAGCTGTTTACAATTGAAGAGTTGTACTGTCATGGGGAATGTGACAGATGGTGCTTCTAGTCACTTCTGAAACTTCTTTAAGTTGCCTTTATGCTTTACTTAATATTTACTAGGAGGCAACTCTCCATTACTTCCATGGAACAAGTACACAAGAGGAACATTAATAAACTACCTCTCACCATCATGCATAGTACAATAGATATCGTAACGTTACCAATGCCCCCTAGAGGTCGGATGAAATGTAGCCCTAGCCTTCATTTCATTGTGGCCTTAAAACTTTACAATGGAAGGTATTGGGGATGTTAAGTAATATATTCCAGAGAAGACAGGAGAGGGCTTGATGTCCAAATATTTACAAAATAATCATGAATAAAACAATACAGATATTTTATTGCACTGTTCAAGGCCGCAAAGGATAGGTGAGCACTGCTCTGAGAATTGTGCAGGGGTACTCCAGGGTGTTTTCACCCCGTTCGATGTGGTGACACGTGGGTTTCCGGACCAGAGGTGTGGGGTCCCGCTGTGCTGGTTCACTGGATCCTGGCTCACTGGATTCTGATATTGACTCTTTTGTTGGAAAATGAGCCCCAGTGACTCAACTGGCTCGACGACAATGACACTCTAAACCCGGTCAGTGGGCACCTCCTGGGCCCCTTTGCCGATACCCAGTGGCTCTTGCGGCGAACATGCAAAATAGTCCACCTTCTCTCACGATGAGCGGTCTGACTCTCTCTTCACCGTAGCGCTTAAATGCGTGTCACTTGATGATGTGCAGCTGACAAGTGTGCGCAGGCCAATGAGTAGCACCTGGCAAACGCTACCTTGTCACAATCTTAAAACTCCTTTTACTTGTTGGCTTTTCTATGTTGGCTACATCTATGCGATGTGCAGGGAAGTGCTGGTTGACAACTCGAATCCAAGTGAATCCCTAAAAACTTTACTTGTGTAATTGGGTCTTGAGCATCTGAAATTTAGCATAGCCTTCTAACCTTCTCTATATGTGTTAGCTGTTACAGAACAGAAACGCAAGTTTCATTTTTAATGGATGTTAAAAGAACATTAGAAATTTGAAGCACACATTAGAAATCTCTTTTACACAATTATTAGAAAGAAAATAAAAGATCCAATGCAATACTACGCTACTTCATTACGATATTTGTCAGTTGCTGTAAGTTTTCTGAACTGTACGTGCAGACATCGATTTGAGCAGATGTTTCTGATGCTTGAGGATCAGAGCAGAAAATCCAGCTCTCGCTCTCTATCTGTTTGTACAGCAGAGAATGATTTCTTGTGACAACATCCCAGAGTTCTGTGTAATCTCGGGGAGATTATCGGATCTTTTATGAAAATCATCTCAGGAGGTCTCGACATAATCAGCATCATGGACCATCATTATCAACATGTTGAAATACTGAGCTAAACATTTCTAATCTGAATGTCGCAGCGTTTCTAGACAATGTATCAGTATCATTATCTCAGGAAATTGCCATAATTGATAAATATACTAGTTTTAAACTGATTTGTATTAAAGCTGGATTTTAATAATAAAAATGATTAATCATCAAATAAACATTTAGAAATGTAATAAAAGTGTAGCTTGATACTAAAAACAAGAAAATTACAACTTAATTTTACGTATCTATTTTTTATTTTTAAAAATGTACTGCATTATGTGATGCAACGCATTGTTTAAATTAGTCAGTTACCCAGACAAATTTGTAGTACTGTAAAGTGCTCTTGCTGATCCCCTGTACCTGGCAATAAAAACTTTTCTGATTCTGATAATGAGTTTAATTCATACTCTCGGTGAGCATGAAATATTCCATAAATGTTTTATTCCTTGCTTTATGTATTTTGATGTAAGGTGTCCTTGAGTGACTAGAAAGGTGCCAGTGAATAAAATGTATTATTATTATTGTTATTACATTTGTAAGCAGTGGTTTAAGTAGGCTAGTACATAGTACCACCACTTTTAGTGTACCATCACTTCTCCAAGTGCTTTGTGATGCATAGAGAGAGGCGGACTTCTTTCCTTGAGCCATGTTTACATCTCTGCATTCATGTTTCAACCTCTATAAAAGAGACAACCACCACTTCTTAAAGCACATCTTGAATCCGCATTTGGACAGCTTGGCTTGTACATATAGATACCTGCCAGAACAGTTTGTCAGATTTTGTCTCCAAATTGCCTCCAAGGTCAAATCAGTGCCCAGAAGCCAGCGCTAAACAAAAGACAATTGGAAAAATCAGGGTCTGGGGTTACATCCGTTATGGGAGTGTGCGAGAGATCTGCAGGGTTGAAGGCAACATCAAGAGTCTAAAATACCTTGAAATCATAGCTACCACTTAAATTACCAACCATTATAGAGGCCAAATTCTGAAGCAGGATGGCATCCAGGATGGCTCTTATCACGCAAACTCCCTTCTCCATATCAAATTTTCTCAAGGGGAAGAAGATCAAGAAGTTCAAAGATCAAGACATCATTGAGCATGGCTGGGGTAGGATGAAAGATGAAGCATGAAAGGCGAAACCACAGAATATTGATGAACTCTGGGAGGCATACAAGACTGCTATTTTGTTAATTTCGATTGTGTGTCTATGATTATATTTTCTGTATCTTGATAATGTTGTAACCAACCAACCGACCGACCAAACTAAACTAAACTAAACTAAACTAAACTAAACTAAACTAAACTAAACTAAACTAAACTAAACTAAACTAAACTAAACTAAACTAAACTAAACTAAACTAAACTAGCTAACTAAAAGAGTCGAAGCCTAATCTTGGTGCTTCGAGGGTTTTAGTGGGGAGAAACTATTAATTACGTTATTAAATGGCTCATTTGTGAAAACAGTAATGTCGAAAACTTTTTGCTTTTAATGATCAAAAGAAAAGGTTGATATTATTTGCTCATAGAAATAAAACATTACAATAAAATTTGTCTTTTTCTCTCTCTCTCTCCTCCCTCTCACTCACTCTGGTCATATGTATGAGAGTGAGGCCTGCTCCAGCTCTGAGGTTCCGCACCATTAGCAGTGATTAATAGGTTTCTGTGTTTCCCATGATCTCCAGTGACTTGAGGAATGAGCGAGCATCACCTATGAGCCAGAGGACAAACGTAGTGCACATCCCACACATGGGCACACCAGGTGGAGTGGAGTGCCCGAAAACACCATATCACTGTATACTGTACAGTATTATGTTTACAACAGGGTTATCATGAGATATTCTGCAGTCGTTTCATTCAACTTGGGTTTGCATGAGTTTTGGAAATATACCCTTGAGAAATCGAGGTACACTTTCAAAAAAGTTCAGGAGTTTAAAATTAGGATGTCATATGAGGCTTGCTTTCCTCCTCAGATGTGTCTAAGTTGGCTCCCCAACCTCGGACAATGGTGGGAGAGTAAAAGAGTAGAAGCTCATCGGACTGAGTTAATGAGAGACATGTTTGATCAGCTTATATGTTTGATAATTTTCACTCTGTCGAAAATATATAGAAATATAATCAAACTATACTTCCTGGTTTGAAAATTGGGGAGAACACCTTACTGAACAAAATTACATCATTCCAAATTGATTTACAATTCCTACAGATGAATGGTCATCCATTATCCATTTCCCTCTTCTCATACTTTCTGACTGATATTTGATTATTTTTGCATTTTTTCCAATGACGCAAACTTACAGTAGATGCTTGGGTAGTAAAGTTCAGGAGGCCTCACTGTGGAGCACTGTTTGACAAGGATCGACGCAATCGCCAGGCTGAACCCATGCCGCAGAAGTTAGAATAGTAGCCAGAAAACTCTGCAACATACTCAACCATGGATAGTTTTGAGGTTGGTCTGTGATGGTCTGGAGAGGCATTTTCATTTGCACAGTGGTGAGAGCACAGAACAGTGCAGCTCAATAACACTCAAACGAAAGGCTCAGGTTAAAAAAATGGAAGGATGTCTGACATTTTAGTGTCACACACTGTAAAGACACACGATTCTTTTGGCTAGTGAGCTCAACAACTGACCAGTCAGTGATCAACAGGAGGCAGTGTCACACATTTCTTTCCAATCTCATAAAATTATCTGGTACATGCAGATGTTCATCAGGCAGTGCAGCTTATTCAGGATGTCCCCAGCCTAACAGTGTGGAGCACATTTGGAATATGCCAGAGAACACTTGAATTGACAGATTTATAATTCAGGTTCAGACTGAGCCCATTTTCAAGCATGGCTAGTTTGGCTGTTGGCCAGTGATGATCTGGATAGGCACCACTACTTAATTTGCTGACATATTTTTTAATTTGCCATAAATTTGCTCAATGCTCTGTATAGATATAGGAATGATGAACTCTAGGAGGCATACAAGACTGCTTTCTTTGCTATTCCTGATGACTTCATGAATGGATGCAACCGCATGGATGCAGTCTAAGGTTATACAAGATAAGCTCATCACGGTTATATAAAAAATATGGATTTCACCGCACCACTACTTAATTTGCTGACATATTTTCGAATTTGCAATAAGTTTGCACAAATTCTGTATAGGCGACAAATTTTTTTGTGAAAGTGCATTAAACATCATTGGGAGGGCTTGATTTGAAACACCAGGTGATTCATTAAAAGTCAGGTTAATAGCTGGTGTTGAAAAGTGACAAGACTTTTGTCAGGGACTATATGCTTCCATGTCAAGACACGTCCAGGTATTGAATTTGTAAATGTGTTTTCCAACCCGCTTATTCCTTTTTGGGTTCAATGGGGTCTGCCGGTGCCTATATCCATCGCACATTGGGCGAGAGGTAGGGGTTACACCCTAGAAAGGTCGCCAGTCCATCAAAGGGAAACACACATTCACACCTAAGGGGGAATTTAGATTACTCAATTAACCTAACCGATTGTGGCGGAAACCGGAGCACCCGGAGGAAACCCACCCAAGCACGGGGAAAGCATACAAACTCCTTTCAGGAAGATCACCGGCAAGACTTGAACAGACAACCTTCTAACTTGAACCGACAACCTACAAACTGCGCCACTGTGCTGGCAAAGTGTAAAAACAGATAAGTTTGAACATCATCCACCACCAAACGTACCGTACATCCATACAGGGCAATGCGGATGAAGTGGTGTGCCTATGCCACAATGGCAAAGTGAACCAGGCAGGAAGCAAACTGCCAACCCACCAGTTATAGGACAACCAACTCCATCACTAGGCAACTTTCCCCCAAGATGAGGGTAAAAAAAATGGTTTAACTGCATGGCTAGTTTGGCTGTTGGTCAGTGATCTGTATATGCATTGAATTGGGAAATACATGCTCGAGATGCCCTGCCTGAGAGTAGTAGCCTCTCTTAAAAGGTCTATCTTCCTGTTACCTTTGTAATGACACTGTCCAGGATGCCAATAGCCCAACAATGTGCAGCATGTTTGGAATATGCCAGAGAACGCTTGAGATTTACCATTCAGATTCAGACTGAGCCCATCTTCAAGCATGGTTTGTTTGGTTGTTGGTTGGTGATGGTCTGGAGATGCTTTTCAATGGCAATTACATGCTCGAGGTCCCCTGTCTTGCCATTACTTCTATAATGACATCTCTCCACAGAAAGAATCAGATTACAAAATGATCACCATGTCCAAGGAGCTGTCCTGGGATCTCAGAGACAAGGTTGTAGGCCTACACAACCCAGTGTCAAGCAGCTGGATGAGACTGTGATAGCAGGTGGGCAGATTATACACTGAAAAAAATACAACAAAATACTTGTGAATCTATCTCTGTCTAGGGCTTCAGATATGATTTCAGTCATCATGAGAACAGCTAGGAATAAGCATAGAACTCAACCTTACCAGTGTTCTTAGGGCAGAAATGACCACAATCACAAAGAAAATAACTGTTAACAACAAATGCAACTTTGTATGAGAGTTTACATTTCGACAAATACATTCAAAGTATGTGTTTGTGTGTCCCAGCCGTCTCCTGGTGGCTCCGCGTTATTCTTTTCTGTGTATTCTGAAGGAGAATAATAATGTGCTGCTGAAAAAAAGATATTTAAACATGTTTCTCACAGTCCGGGCAAGGGTGAAGAGCTGACCCGTGAAGCCTAAAGAGATCCTCCGACATACTGACACAGCGCGCGCACACGCACACACACCCCTACTTACACAACATGAACACAGCTCTATCTTTAAGAGTAATTAAATGTGTAAATCCTTGCTGGACATGTTCTTGAAATACCAGTATTATTACAGCATTGATCTGAATTTTCTTAAGAAGTCACATGATGAATCTTTTCTAAATTTGCAGCACCACGTTTTGTTTGTAGCATTTGTATCTCTCTGTAAAATGACATTTGTTTTGTGCCTAGACTAGATGTTACTTATGCATAAATTTGCTTTGAAAGTTTAATTTGAATGTTAGGAGCGTTGAGTGAGTTGAGATGTGGCTGATTATAAAATATTTTTTATATGTTTATTTGAGTTCAATTCAACACACTTTAATGCAAACACGTTTATAAAGCTACAGAGTTTCCAAAAATGTGCCTTGTGAATTTTTCCCCTTAAAAAAAATGCTTTGGAGGTTTGTAAACGTTTACTTTTGCTTTATTTTTGGAAGATTGGTAAATTTTAAAGTGCAAATTATAAGCAGATTACAGTGTGGTGCAGTGTCTTGTGCTGCCTCCATTTAATATTAGGGGCATTTCCCAAAAGTGGTAATGATTGCTAACCAGCCCACTGCTGGGGAACGAATAGAAGGAGCTGTTCAAAAAGGTAGCATTAACAAAGCTGCGTAATAAACTCAAGACACATATGCGAATCTCAAATAATGAGGGCAGAAGGAACAAGGGCTTTAAGTAGGGAGTGGAATAACGAGGGGAACAACAAACCAAACATGCGGAGCAGGCGGAGCACATGAAGGCTAATTAACAAAGACACAATTAATGAAGACACACACAGGAGAAGTGGCCAGATTAAAATGTACAAGAGGGGAAACCCAGACAGAGAACAGACAGGAAGGGGCAGAAACATTGAAAAAACTACAAAATAAAAGACTAGGAAGAAGGACAAAAATAAAAGGAAAAGGGAACTAGTGGGAGAACATTTAACCAGTAGTGTGCCTGTTTAATCCCAGTTTGAATCCCTGTTTGAGGCCATTGGCAGTAAAATTTCAGTGTCATTTTAGTTGTGTCGGTTTTCTCCATGCATTTGCATACACATACAAATCCAAATTTTTTAAAATAAAAATAAATATACAATTAACTTAAAAAAAACGGCACAATAACGAGTCTGTTATTAGAGAACTAAAAAATTAGAGAGTTAGAGTCCTTGCCTGTTATTAATTTTTACAGCATTGCTCCTGTAAAAAAATATAGCAAAACTACTCTATAACCTCTGTAATACACAATATTTATTTAGGAATAATAAATTAGTTTAAAATGACATTCATTCTCAAATCTATTGTAAACTCTCAAATGGTAGTAAACACAAACTGAAACTTTAACCTCATTTCATTTGTGGAGGTTATCAACCTGTTCATGAACAAAACATACGCTGTGCAAAAGTATTTGCTGTGAGGGGGGTGGGGTGGTTGAGGGGGGTTGATAAAGGTCACCATCGACTTAGAGAGTAAAGTATTTTCAAGAGTATGGGGGTTTGATCACAAACCACTCCATAGCAACTAAACTATTTACCCTAGCAACCAAATACTTGCAACTCTATCTTAGCTTTGAAAAAAACAGAGACATGAGGGTTGGTTTATATAATGTAGGGTGAAAAGGGGAACATTGTATTATGTCACTCACCCCTACATAGCAATGAGACAATTTAGCATTGCAACCAATTTGGCATAGATTTATTTCAGCTTAGGAAAATCAATGGAGATTGCTTTATTTTGCTAGTATTGACATGGCGGATACTATATAATGTCACTGACCCCTCAATAGCAACTGTTTACCATAGCAACAAATTTGCCATATCTCTATCTCGGCTTAGGAAAGTCATATACATTAGTGTTGGTTTATGTTACTCGTTGTGAAAATGGCAACATTAAAAAAATAGTTGTAATCAGCACTAGTACAGGTCAACATCTAAACCAAGTCTCCCACCTTTGGTTCAAAATATCCCATATCATTTCAATTTATGTTTCGGTTAAGCAGAAGACAGAAACTCATCAAAGCTTTCAACCAGAGGACAATGTCATAGTTCAAAATGTTCATGTTTCAAGAGCACTGTACTGTAAAATGCATCAGCATTCATTTTGTAAAAACAGAAAAAATAAATAAATTACGGTAATCTGATAGACACTATGGAATGAGAGCCTGTGTGTTGCTTCTCCAATTCCAAGGCTCAGGCAACTGTCACTGATACATAAGTCAATCAACTTGTGACACATTCACTGCAGCTATTCACGCCTGACTAGCATGAACAACGCTAGCTCACAGCTGTGCCACTAGCACCCGTATTTTCAGCATGCCTGTTTCTGTGACAACAGTTTTCTTCAGCCTTGCCCTTTAACAGGTGAGAAGAGTAGCTGTGGTGGTTCTGGTGCCAGAGGAAGAAATCACAAGATACCACACAATACAAAAAAAAAATATTCTACAAGAGGTGAGTAGCGTTCAGAGTTCATGTGCTCTCACATCTGGGGCTCAATTCATTTGGTCTAGACCAAGGACTACAACTAATTCATTTTTAAATTTCTCTTCCGTAGTGAGTTCTTTTTAGACCACAATAGATGAACAAGATTAAACAAAACTAAAATGCTGTTATTGAATAGGCTTCACTGAAAAATTTCATAAAAAAATGTTTGATTGGTCAGAAACACATGTTGGGAACATATAGTTAATGTTTTGCTGGTAGTTATTCTGTGGGAAAATACATTTGAATGTTAGAAACTGCACGACAGGACTTGGTATGGCGTAGCTCTACTCTCCATGGTTTGCCTATGTCTTTCCACCAACTACCGGTAACAATTTAGGCTAGTTTTAAGGCTCTGAAACACAAACCCGATGGCAAACAACTAGCCCCAATGAAAGCTTGCCTTGTTGTTGCCTGCAGAAAAAGAGAAATTTCATGTGAAACTCGTCTATTCTTGTTCTTTATTTAGTTCTTTTATTTATCTATAAAATTGTGAAGAAACTGAAAATTTCCTACAACAGTGTGTACTACTCCCTTCAGAGAACAGCACAAACAGGCTGTAACCAGAGTTGAAAGTGAAGTGAGACGCCCTGCTGCACAACTGAGCAAGAAGATAAGTACATTAGAGTCTCTAGTCTTGACAAATAGGCGCCTCACAGGTCCTCAACATGCAGCTTCATTAAAATTAGTACCTGCAAAATGCCAGTGTCAAGAGGAGTGTCAGTGAAGAGGGGACTCCAGGATGCTGGCCTTCAGGGTAGCGTGGCAAAGAAAAATCCATTTCTGAGATTGGCCAATAAAAGAAAAAGTTTAAAATGGGCAAAAGAACACAGATATTGGACAGAGGAAGATTGGGATAAAGTGTTATGGACGCAAGAATCGAAGATTGAGGTGTTAGGATCACACGGAAGAACATTTGTGAGATACAGAACAATTGAAAAGATGCTGGAATGCTGTCTGGCACCATCTGTCAAGCAAAGCGGTAGCATCATGGTCTGGGGCTGCTTTGGGGCTGGTAAGGTGGGAGATTTGTTCAGGGTAAAAGGGGTTTTGAATAAGGAAGCCCATCACTCCATTTTGCAAAGGCATGCCATTACTCTATGGACGCCGCCTGACTGGAGCCAATTTCATCCTACAACAGGACAATGACCCAAAGCACACCTCCAAACTGTTACAAAACAAAACAAGTACTATTTAGAGAAGAAGCAGCAACTGGTGTTCTTTCTGTAATGGAGTGGTCAGTGTAGTCACCAGATCTAAAACCCATTGAGCTGCTGTGGGAGCAGCTGTACCGTATGGTACACAAGAAGTGCCCATCCAGCCAATCCAACTTGTGGGAGGTGCTTCTAGAAGCGTGGGGTGAAATTTCTCCAGATTATCCCAAAAATCTAACAGCTAAAGTTCTGCAATGCTGTAATTACTGCAAATGGAGGATACTTTAACGAATGCAAAGTTTAAAGGAAAAAAAATATTAATATTTAAAGTAAATATTATTTCTAACCTTATCAATGTCTTCACTATATTTTCAACTAATATGGTAAACAAAAGTGTGTTTTTTCTTGGAAAACAAAAAACTGTCTGGGTGACCCAAACTTTTGAACAGAAGGGTATTTTTTTCTGGCCAATCAACGAGCTCAGCAACTGACCAATCAGCATCTAATACAACTATCTTACAAATCAAAAGAAAGTACGACTTTGGCCTGTTTTAGAACCTCATTCTAATGGATACAAAAATGGAAATGATAATTTAGCAACACAAATTATACAATGTTAGCTCATTAAAACCCTCATCACACCCTTACAGTATAATTAACAATGGCACGATCCGGTGGAACAAAATTGTAGCAGCGTTTCCTAGTGAGCCCTTTACAGTGACGGACTAGCTCTGAAACAAACAAAATACAGGAAGTAAACAAAGTCTGTGCCTTCATTTAGTCTGCCTTCCTGTATTGTGTGATGCAATACATGATTAAAATGAATGAACGATATTAAATATGTGACAAAAGAGAGAAATAAGTGTGTGAGCATGAATGTATTTGTGCGGAAGTTCCCATGTGGCCATTTCCATAACAATGCATGGTGATTCATGATATGGCATGAAAGCGGCATTACGTCACTTTGAATTTCAGCTAAAATGAGAACTCTCTGGGAAGTGTACCATAAATGTACCATAACCCCTTCTACAACCAGGTTCGACCACATTGAGTGTGACTGCTGCATTATCACCTGCCCAAAAGAAAAGACAAACAAGAGACAAGTAGAATTATGAGACATGGATCAAGTGGCTGCTGGAGACAAAGAGAAATATGCTTCAAGAGTTAGTGGATACTTGAGACAAAACAGAGGCCATTTGTGCCCAGCCTCTTACTGAAGAATGAGATTATGGGGTAGTAAATCAGATCAGATAATCTAGCTCTTGACACCACAAGGACTCCGGATGGTGCGACTGAAGGACTGGCGTCATGCCACTGTGGCCACTGACTCACGGTGCATGCCACGACACGGGACACTGTGTTTGAGAAGCGCAGGAATGTGAGGGAGGAAAACCGGGTCTTAAATAACTGTGTAATGAAGATACTGTACACACCCCTCTTGTCACGAGGAGGAACCTCAACACAACCTGGGAATCTGAGCATGGGATGACTGAACGGTATAAATGTTATATATCACAAAGAGAGGGAGAGAAACAAAATGTTGTGTGGGTTTGAGATTTTAATGGATTTTTAAAATACCTAACTATAGCTATTTCTGTCCATGGGACTTTATATGTATAAATAATTAAAATTCCTTCATTAATACATTTTATTACCCTGCAAAATGTACTACATACTATTCTTATTGCAAATTTAAGCTATATTATTTTAAATATTGATACAGAAAAATTGCATTTATTGCTTGCCCCTAGTCTCTTCACCTTAAAATTTTATGATTAAGGTCTTTTAAAAAGAACCTTTGTTTTGCTTTGATATGTAGATCCATATATCATGTTTGTTTCAAATACATTTAGTTACACAAACATTTATACTTACATTTAGCCATGTCACCAGCTTTTTACTCATTCCTGTTACCCTAAACCAACCCCCTCCTGAAAAACTGTCCATAAATCAGTTTTTTAGCAGGTGGTTGCATCCCGTGGATCTTTAGAAGGCCATGGGAAGAGCAAATGTAAGTTCTCTCAATTTCTTATTTACATCTTTGATGATTTTGTGATGATACCTTGGAGATTTAATCAATTTAGTGTAAAATTGCCTATATTTGGTAAATATCTGAAGTTGCAGAATTTCCTGGTTCAGTAATCATGTGCACCATGTGGCTATTTAGCATGTATTTGCTAATTAATGGCCTGTTACTTATATAAAGAATTACAAGGTGGTTAGTAACAAGAAAAAAGAACCACAAAATCGAATAAAACATTTAAATAAGTTCCTTAAGATGGACCAATACACATTTGGAATACTTGTCTGCTATTGGAATCTGTTTTGAAATCCATTAAAAAAGAGAAATTTTGAAAAGTTACAAAAAGCAAATGGCACCCGCTTGGTGGAATGGCTCAAATCTAGATTATTATCTAGATAAAGATTATTTTCCATATGAGTTGCCTGGGACACATTTTTTTGACCTAGTTAAAGTTTTGGGGTAATTGTGTAATTTTTCTTAAGATAAAATGTGCTCTGCATGGAAACGTGAACACAAGTGGTTTCCTACTTTCTCCTCTTGCCTTTCTAGCCTTTCCTTAACTCATTATAATATTCCATTTCTAGATTATTTTTTTAAACTTTATTTACATAGTTTGGCTGCTAGTGCTCACTAAACTCTATTAAAGTGGTTGTCTGTACTGCACTGAATGTTTTAATGTGCGAATTAAGATCTTTATTTGCTTTGCCTTGCTCAATTTAAATTTCATTCCAGTCACGATAACACACTCTCCAGCTTTTTGTTATTGCTGCTTGTGTTCACGGGTCCCCATGGGATAAAGCTGAGCTAATAGAAATCAGAATGAAAGAGTTAACCTCGCCGCCCTGCCCTGGTCAAACCACCCCTCCGTTTCATCTCAGGAGGGAGGGATGGAGGGATGAGGAAGAGGAGGACAGGAATCCTGTCTTGTGTTTCTAATATCTTTATGAAGAAATCCCTCTGGGGCTAGGAACGTCTTGGGTGTTCTGAGAAAAGCTCCTGCCTCGGGAATATCTGACAGTTTCCCGGCAGAGAGTAAAAGAGAGAGGATACGGCACTAAATAAAAATGAGTCTTCACTTTTTAAAAAAAGTACTATGCTTTAAATGTGTTTTTTAAAGATACAATACAGTTTCAAGCAA
Organism: Danionella cerebrum; assembly: GCA_007224835.1. Classification (NCBI taxonomy): domain Eukaryota; kingdom Metazoa; phylum Chordata; class Actinopteri; order Cypriniformes; family Danionidae; genus Danionella; species Danionella cerebrum. The sequence continues at coordinate 99,485 of SRMA01026122.1, forward strand.
GGGATCTATATCCCAGCCATCTAGATATAGAAATTTCTATAAAAGGAAACATGGTTCCTCTTTCAAAGCGCTAAAAAGGTACACGGTTTTAAAAAATGTGTTACATATGTTTTTCTTAGCTGTTTAATTTACTAATATTCCTGTAGTTGATGTGCTAGGTGCAGCAGCAAAAGAGGAGCATGTGGACCCCATAATTAATCAACATTGATCCCTTTTATTCCATGCCAGTTGTACTTACTTCAAAGGCAAACAAGTTTTGGGACAAGAAAAACAATATTAGAAAAGTTAAAGAGATGCAAGGGGTTGACGGAGACTGAGGTTGCATAAGTTCTGTTGGACAGGTAAGAACATGTATGTTTCTTTGGCTGCTCTGAATGTACCCAGAGTAAAGATATTTTAAGTTTGAAGAAAGGTTTAAATCATTTGCAGCATCCACTGTGTTGTAGTAATTGCTAACGCTACTGTTTATGCCATGGTTAAAAAGCTTTATTAATCTGTGATTTGGTGCATCTTTAAATATGAAATTACTATTTTATTTATGTATAACTAGCAGCAACATATCTTTGTATAAAAACAGGTTTGGACACTCTGGTTCCACCATACTTAGCAATAAGTTACTAGCGTCATAAGTCATGAGCATTGTCATATACTCCATATTACAAAAAAAAGTAAAAAAAATAATAAATGACTGTCAGAAAACACACGCAGATATTGTACTTATTCTTCTAAATGCGGAGTTATCCGTCGCCCGTTCAAGTGAGTCCCGCAGTCTCTTCTTTCACCTACTGGTGATTTTGGAAGTCTCCACTGGACTTTATTGACTGTGATCAGTAAAATATTTTTACCCAGAATTTTACTTTTGTATAATTTCAGGATTGTTGTGAAATTATTGTTGAATATAATGAAAATCATTTGTTAAAAATTAAAAAAAAAAAGCAGATTTTTGCAGATTTTCTCAAAATGTCAAATGTGGCTCCCACAAAATTTTGGTTTCAATTTTTCTGTTTCTCAAGAACACTAGATACACATCGTCGGAAGTATTTCAAATGTCTGACATCACACATAATATGACATGGTTCCGGGAAGTTGTGGAGTGAGTGTCAAAAAGGCTATTCAGACTCTTTCAGTGGATTCGAGTTTGCCCTGTGTAAATGTCGAAAATGGAGAATTGCCAAAATCCAAAATGGATTACCACAATCAAAAGATAGGAGGAGCAGGATTGCTACAATTTGAAGAAATAGCTGGAATCCATGAGCTTAAGCCTGAATTTGTAGTCGCCAACTAGTGTCTGGTAAGACTTGTAACACCACTTGTAAATTAAATGTTTGCCTCTTTTGTATTGCAGTTAAATCTTTTTTGTGCACTGAATAAGTTTCAGAATCAACTGACCAACTGACAGGGTCTAGAGTGTCGCCGCTGAGCCAGTTGAGTCACTGGGGCTTGGCTGGATTGCTCAATTCCGATCAGGAATTGATGACACGGGCACATGGATCCAGCATGGCGGATGCACCAGCACAAAGAGATTTCACACTTTTGGTCCGGAAACTCAAGTGCCACTGGATTAAACGGAGTGAAGACACCCCGGAGTACCCCTACCACTGAGTGACTATTTTCATTAATTATTCATGGTGCACTATTTTAAATCAAAGCCCTGTGTGGCCTTGAACTGTGCGAGTGTTTCCGTGTCTCTCTCGCCACCCGCTACAATATATTTACAAAGTTTTGTGACCAATGAACAAAGTATTTCAAATATTCTAAAACAATGTCCTGTTTTATGACCTCGGCACTTTGTTGTGCTCCTTAATTGCAGCTTTCAGTTTTCTTATGGAATTCACAAACAGTAAATCACCTGAAATCCTAAATGTGATAGCAGTGAAGAGTTTGTATTCTATCTGAAACTAGATATTTACATGCTGCAGTCACTTGTTTTGGTGTCCACTTATTTTCAATATAAATAGTTATTAAAAATGCTAATTGTTATGCAGCGTTCCCTGGAAGTCCCTGTTGCTCTCTACTCGAGGTAATGAGTTGAAGTGAGTTGAGCTTGCTGTCTGCTAATGTAATACACATAGCGCTCACATCAGGATCCAATAAAGTGTCATTTAGCTGGTCTGGAACAGATTGGCCTGTCGTGATGGGCTTGAACTCTTGCCCGGCTGAGAACTTCTCTACACCCCAAATCCCTGCTGGCACCCCACCCTGTCACCCTTAGCCTCACCTCGGCGCTAACCCCAACCCTCCAGCCTGACAGGGGTGAACACCACCCGTTTAGTCACAAGCGTAAAGTTCCCAGCACACAATGTTTTCAGTGAGCCCCCCTTCAGGATCTGGTTAGGATTTGCAGAGCATTCAAAGACACCCGCTACCAACAGGTGCATGTGTGTTTATGCTAAAAGAAGGCCATGCTGGAGATTTGCAATAATAAACAATTCACTGTCAGTCAACTGTGTCGGGTTTGCTTTTGAACTCTTAGGAGAGATAAAAGTTTTGGGACAAATTGCAAAGAGGCAGAGTAGTTTTGAAAGGAACCCCTTGTGCACATGGCTCTGACCGCTTTACTGCCTGCCGTATTCCAGTCAGATGTGTTCATTCTCAGTTGAAGAGCTGTTCAAAATTACAAGGTTGTCAATCCTAATATCCGCCGTTCAGTTCTAACACATGCATTGTGTTAGAGAGGAGAGCGATACTCTCCTCCGTGTGTAACTGCTGCATGCTGAATTTCATTTTAACATGTAAAACATTTGTTATGTTGTCAAATAAACCATGTCTGACTATAAACCTCAAATTGTTAACAGTTGGAGTGTGTTGAAGGCTCCGGCTCGTCGATTGTTACATTCAATTTTTAACCTTGACCACCATTGATCTTCCTGCCATGCCAATGTCTGCACCTACACAAAATAATGTCATAAAACCAAACCAAAAAAAAGACAGATATACATACACTAACTGGCCACTTTATTAGGTACACCTCTACAAATCGATGATCAGATTGGGAACGAAAGGCGATTAAAGTGACTTTGAACATTCTGGTCTGAGTATTTCAGAAACTGCTGATCTACTGGAATTTTCCTGCACAACCATCTGTAGGGTTTACAGTGAATGGTCGGAAAAAGAGAAAATATCCAGACAGCAGCATTTTTTTGGGCACGAATGCCAGAAGTCAGAGGAGAATCGCCAGACTGGATTGTAACTGGATAGAAAGGCAACTGTAACTCAAATAACCACTCGTTACAATCGAGGTATGCAGAAGAGCATCTCTGAGCTCACAACCTGTCGGGCCAAGATTTTGGACCATTGATGTTGAATGTGGTTTAACTGTGGGTCAGTCAGCAGAGTATTGCGCTAGAGATGCAAAGACTGTGGGGTTCAAACCCAAGGGAATGTGCTCATTCCTTGAAATGTAACTAACTTTGGATAAAAATATCTGGCAAAGGCATAAAAAAAACGAATGTTGAGTGAAAAAGTTTTAAATCCAAAGTGTGTTAACTAGATACAAATAACTCTTTAAAGTAATATAAACAGGGAAAAAATATAGAAGTTTTAATATATCTTTTTATATCAGTGGAACCTGTTCTTTCAATGGGTTGATTAACACTTTTAGAAGGTACAGATTAAAAATAAGCATTGCATAATTATTTAAATTACACAATGAGCTCCAAAAAGCCTTGTTCTGAATTTGTAGAGAGATGTTTAGAAGCCTGCAGATAGATCAAGCCCAAAATGGAGAGGGATAGTCTACTGCTTTTGGGTGGCTTCACCCATGTTGGGTGGTTTGGGGGGAGAAGCTTGATTTAAGAGAACTAATAAAAGTGACGCATTGTTCAGAGTGATTGCTTTGAAAGGAATGCTTTCAATTTCAGAAATCTGCACCCATGAAAGACAAGGGAAAAGTTGTATCATAACTTTGTAAAGTCTGGTTTCCTCGCACACTCCAAAAAACATTTATCACTGTGTAACAAACACAATATATGCCTAAAGCCATCAAAACAAACATTTAGAGTTTTATACAATTTTTGGAACATTATACTGTGAACGGAAAACAGGTTTTCCGGGGTGTTGGAGGTGGGGTTTGCCATTGTCTACACATACTGTGCTCGCCATCGCTGCTTTGTTTTATAAGGACCAAGTGTATTGGTGGATTAAATGAAGGATATGTGTCCTATTAGATCACCTAACAGAGGTGCTTCTAAAGAGCACAAACTCAATGAGGAATACTCATTTTAAAAATGCCGTTGTATATTCTTTACAGTGTTTTATAGAGTTTTTGTGTGGACACAATTTCTGAAAACAAGCACATGTGAAAGTGAGATAAACCTGATTTCCAAAAGAACACATGTTTGTGTCGACATGACCTACAACTGAGCGAGACTAAATAGCGAAACAAGTAGTAAAAAGTCAATTACACATGTATCAATGTGCACAAGAGATGACCAACACTAATGGACAGCACATTGCATGAGACCAAGTAACTGGCAGGAGATTAAAAAGATAGCTGTAAAAATGTAGATTAAAAAAAAATATATATATATTTTTTTTATTTTATTTTACAAAAATCAAGATGTCTTTGATTTACATGTCGTTGCCTTTGGATAAAAACAAAAGAGTTTAATTTCAATCTATCGATTTAATAAAAAGCAAATGTAGTCATTATAGCAAACGTTAAAGACAATATTTAAATCAACAATATTTATTTCCCCATTTTACCTTTAAGCTAAAGTTTGAACAATAGGCCATTGAGAATTTAGAATTTATCTCTAAAGCATAAAGTTCTCAAAAATATAAGACAACAAACTAATAAAAAGCAATTTAAGTAAACGGCTGCATATATTCAAACACAACAAAAAATGAGTCAGGTATCTCCTCACATTACAATTTTAGATATTTTTTCATGAAAAGGGACAAGAACTTTTTTTAAATATTGACTTTAAACACTTCGTTTTCGCCTCAGATACACACAGGAAGTGGTTTGTGATTTCGCAAAAGCATTCGGTTCGGTCGTTTATTTTATTAGTCTATGGGGCACAAGGAACTTCTAAAACTTTAAATGAATCGTTGGCTGCAACACATTGATTAATTTCCATTAGAAATAATGAACAAGCTTATAAGAAATTAAGAAAAGTACACATTATTTATAGAAAACATAGTGAAGTATATAGTACAATACCGCCACAAAGTATTACTATTCACAGCAACACAGCGAGACTGTTAGGTTTAAATGTTAAAAATTCTTTGAATAGTTTATGTTGTGAAGGCAATTTCATCATTAGAACCCCTACATAAACTCTGATGCCACCCGAAAAGCACCATCAATCATAACGTAAGAAGCAAAAAGGTTAAAGTGCAGAATGTTCCCAAGTTATTTCAAGAGCTATTTAGAACTGAAACTATTCCAAATCGCCAAATGATGGCTACCTCATCCTTAAAGTGAATTATGCAATTAATTCTCCACAAGTGGATTTGCTCAAATCACTGTGTCCAGCTGCAGGTGTTGTATGCCCACCGGACTCAATGCCTCGAGACAATGGCGTTTCTGTGCTCGTGTGCGGTTCGACCAGACCTTGGTGCAAACAGGCGAAGGGGGAGAGTTTTGTGTTCTCTAATCACAGGCAATTTGCTTAGTGCAGCGGAGGCCCGGTGCAGAACATCGTGAGTGAACCCGAAATGAGCAGGATTTATGGTGTGCCTGCCAGCTTTCCTTCCCTGGTACAAATCTCCCCACAAACCCACACACACGGACTCACTCTCAGAGCGACCCTAACATGGCTGACCCACAGCTGGCTCTTATTATGGCTCCATACAGTAGCCATTCTTTTTCTCATCCCTCTCCTTCCCCTGACCGCCCCTCTCTGGCGCTTATTAGAAATGTAACATACTGGATGGGGAGTTTGTTACAGATTTATGTGGCACAGGTGCTCCCTTTAAAACTCTACAGGGCTAGCGTTAACTGTAAACTTGGCCTAGAGCACACTCAAGTCATAAAAGTTCAGACTCTGGTCAGAGAAAAGTTTGCCATTAGTTAATTTCATTTGAAATGAAGATTGGATGTTGACATTGCTGGACGTGGCTGTGACAAACAGCTCTTAATAATAGTAGCCTCTAAAAACTTTTGATTGAGTGTCCTCCTTGCCCTCAGAATCTTGTATTCTTTGTTTATCGCGCTGCTAGGGGATTGGCCAATACAGGAAATGGGGCACATTAGAGATCTGCATGAATAAAATGTATTTATAGTACACTTGACGTCGATAAGGGTGACATCATGCATAAGGGTGTTATTAAAATGACCTCAGGACTTGGCGCAGAACAGAACAGTATCAAGGGACCATTATGACTAGTGATAAACAATCTGCTGGAGATTTTTCATCCTCTAGGCTGAGAGAGTCACTGGTGGTGGCAGCGTCTGAAAGCTGGAAAATACTGCCACTGCAGGATGCGTTTTCAAATCTTATGCCTGGCCTTCTTTCACTTCCTGTTTCGATCAAATTACAGGCAACAATCCGTCAATGCACCCTTTGCTCCCCCTGAGACCCTGTCATCCTGAGCTATCCATCACTGACCATTTCTTGTCAAAAGTTGGAGTTTAAACAAGGCTCTCTATTGTGTACTTCAAATTGTTGCCTCAAAGGACTATCTCTGGAACAGTGCCTCTGGTGGTTTGGGGTTATGTGATGTCCACATGAACAAACCATTATATCTACATGTCCTCATAAAAAATGTCTACATCAAAACACAAAAACTCATCATAAAATGCTTTAAGTGCTGAACTAACTACATCTATTTCAACATGGAAGTCCTATCGGCCAATCAGAGCTATGCTTTGAGTTAATGTGTGATTTACAGTGATAAGCTTGCAACACTGTTCAGCGATCAAATAGTAATGTATACCAGGGGCTACCCAAAACAAGACTGCCGTTAGATGAGGTTACTAGATACTGTCATAAACTAATAACCTTCAATCTACTACTTATCCTGTGGCAGCACAGTTAGACAGGAGCAGTGCTAGCATTAGCGCTGTAGCACAAATTTACGTTTGGCTCTATTCTGGCTGAAAGTTATACATTATACAGAATCAATAGAAGACAGTCTCATTGGGAGGAACAGGTCGGATCCAGGTACGTATTCACTCCTCAGGTGAGTCATGGAGGTTGTTTCCATCCCCAGGCAGGCGACAAAGGATCACACACCAATTGTAGTCCTCTTCAGAATCAGAAACGTCTTTATTGCCATGGTCAGTGAAACAAGTTTCAAGGACTAGGAATTTTGTTCGGTGATGGTGCAAAACAAAGAACATGTTCTAAATAATAAATAATAAAGTGAAGTATGCAATAATAAAGTGAAGTATGCAAAAAGTAAAATAAAAGAAATAGAATACAATATATTTTTAAAAAACTACTATAAACAATAAAAACTATACAGTTAACTATACTATGTACATTGGGACAATGGTCGGGAAAGTGTAGATAGTGCACAGAAAATAGTGCAAATAGCAAGTTGTCAATGGGTTTGTGGTCATTTGATGTTCAAGAGTCTTATTGCGGAGGGGAAAAAGCTGTTTTTGTGTCGGGAGGTTCTGCTCCGGATGGACCGTAGTCTCCTGCCTGAGGGGAGAGGCTCAAATAGTCTGTGTCCAGGGTGGGAAGAGTCAGCTACGATCCGACCTGCGCGTCCTTTGGATCTTCACAGAGTTTCACAGAGTCTTCTGTGTGAGTTAGTGGAGCACTGGTGTAGGAGACGCAATGAGACATTGGAGATCGAGGAAGATACATAGAGATAAAATCCATAAGGAAGCATCTGAGTAGTCATGGAACGTTATAAAACGTCGGAGAGGAGTCCAGGAAGACATACATGGGGAATCACATAGACAATGTGATGAGGCTGACGACACAGGGAGGTCGACATTGATGACGGACACCAGGGATCTGGGAGATGAGGTTTATACAGCGGATACGGTGATGATTATTGGCATATGAGTTAAGTGTCCATAGCAGATAGCTATTAGGCAGGAAAGCGGGATCTGACAATATCCCACTCCTTCTTGAGGATCCTCATCCTTTCTTAGGGTACTGGGAGTGGGTTTTCCATGGTAGGCACGATGGAATTTTTCCAGAAGTTTGGGGTTTACGAAGTAGACACTGGCCGTGTTTCATAGGCTTCTATGGGGACTGTCCCATAAACTATTTGGGGCTTGCTCAGTTCAGGTCTGAACCCCTGGAAACATTGACTGCTGGCGTACCTGTCACAGGAAGCAGCAGGAGATGGTGTTAGTAGTGTGATGTCGTCTGTAAAGGTCCATCGCTCTGCCGCATATCCTGTGATGGTACAAATAGACAAGAGCAGCGATGAGAGTTCAATGTTAAAGGTACACCGCTAGCATTAGCGCTCTAGCACAGGGATATGTTTGGCTCTATTCTGGCTGAGAGTCCATTACAGAGAATCAATGAAGGACAGTCTCATAAAGAGTAACTGGTCAGAACCAGGTAAGTATTTGTTTAAAATTAAATCATAAAAACTAAATCAGCTCTTGTTTTCTTAGTTTTTTTTAATTATGACAACTTGAATTTTCCATTTCTTTAGATCTGTTTCACACTGTTCGATTCTGGTGCTGTCTGAAGAATGATGGAGGGTTAAGGTCAGGGTTAGTTGATGATTAGGGCTGGGGTCAAGGGTTAAAATTTAATGTAAGGTTTTCAACCAAGGGTTCAACACACACTTTCCATCATGCCAGAGCTGCTGTTAACAAACAACACAGCGAAGCAATAATAGATTTATAAAAGTATCAACTGATCAATGTATCCAAGTACACCTCTACCCCATTTTAAATCAGTGCTTTTAAAAGGTGACAGTTGGTGCAGGCCAAACTCTGAAAAGTTTAAGGAGCATTTTTTCAGTGTTCAAAGATACAAAATCATTTTATAGACCAATAGACATTTTTCATATGGATACTTATTTTCTTTACTCTTTTATCATCATTTAACTGCCTCTTTTTACCTGACATCTTTTTAAAAATAAATTTACTTAATTTAATCTAATGTCTTTTTCAACTGTTTTATTTTACAGTAGCTTTTTTAATGTTTAATCTGTACCTGCACTATTGTTGTGTATTTTAATATTATTTTTCTTAGTATTTTATTGTTCTTGTTTCATTGTACGGTGTCCTTGAGTTGCCAGAAAGGCGCCTTTAAATAAAATGTATTATTATTATTATTATTATTTTCTTGTTAACCCCTCTAGAATTGGCATTAATTAACATTTCTGCTTCTTTATATATTGTAATATTACCTTTATGAAAAGAAAAAAAAAAGATTTGGATTGCACATAAAAAGGATGTAAAATTTTATGCTCTTTTATTTTTATATTGATTTTTTATCAATTTTTTTTTTTATTGACTTATCCAGGGGACCACCCATGACCCTAAAATTTCGACAGATGGGCGATGTTTCTCAAGTATGTCATATTAGAACTAAAACCCTCTAAAATTGTCTAAACTTTTAACTTATTTTTGCAATCCTTGAAGACAAGAAAAATTTCAGACATTTAAAAATAATTATAAAGTTATATATTTTGGTTGTTAAAATTACGTACGTTAGGCTTGAGCTATGCCATGACTGAATTGCATTCACTTGTTTTTCTTATTTAAGTTGCTTTTTACAGTGGCTAGAAAGACGGAGATGGGCACGGGGTTAAATTCTATTCTTACTTTATTCACACACATACCCTATAAGACACATTGTATAGTCCTAAAACATGGAAGACACCAGTGGAAATGGCTTCTGGAGAATGGCAAACCCGCAATGTCTTAACGGGAGAGAGTGGAACGGTTAGTACAGGAATCTCTGGAGTCATCCGTCATCCGCAAGTGAATACTAGTAACGATGGTGAAGGAAAAGTTCAGTAGAGACACAGAAACAAGAGACACCGGAGAACCAAGATGCCAAAAACCAATCATGGAGAGTCAAGGGACATGAACCGATGTATCTGACAACCATGTTGGAGCTGGGATGAGTGTTTTAACTGCTGAAGAGGAATTAGAAGTGTGTTTTGATAGGGTGGCAGACTCTTTGAGGTGATTTGCTGCAGATTGGTGGCTGGCTGTGTTTCTAATGTGCAAGTAGCTTTGAATAAAAAAAAACATTTCTCAATGTTGGGCCTATTGCATGATTGTATTTTTAATTGGAAAACATTATTTTATTGAGAAGACATGGAGTAAAAAGACTGGGGTTCAATAAATATCTTTATTATATTAAAGATACATTATTTCTTTAATACATTATTTAAGACATTATTTTTGCCCAACTGTGATATTGTGCCAACACCTTGTGATATTAAGTCAGCCACTAATTGTGCAAGTTTTCCAATTAAAAAGGAAGAGGGGCCTATTTTCTGGATGGTAACAGAGGTATATTTATGATATAAATTGCATGTCTTGCAACTAATTTTTACCCAGAGCGAGATTATATCTTACTTTGACATTGATATGACTCAAAGTGAAATTCTCTTGCCAATCAATTCTAACAAGCTTGTTTTCAAAATATAATATTTCACTATTGTGAGTATATATGTAATTTTAGCTAAATAAAAAGATGTTAAAATGAGAAATTTGAATGAGAAACAAAAGATGTGCTGCAGCAATACATTCAGTGAAATCCTACACATTGCGTCTTGAAATTTTGATCACACAATATTCAAATGTTCTGTGAATGAAGACTAAACATGAAAATAAAGTAAACACATCTGATTTATCTTCAATTTAAATAAAATAATCAAATTCAATTAACCTAATTGATATTTTATGTCCGCTCTACAGGACTGATCTAATCTTAGTAAATTAGATGTTGAGTGGACAGATGATTATTTTATTTAATTGATGGACACTTTCATCCTTCCCCTGTCATAAATCTTCACAGCTTTAGAAGGGTCATAAAGTTGAGACTTGTGTGATGGATGACGACTGTGGAGTTTGATATTTCTGGTAGTAGAAAGTGAGACCTCTCTTTGTAAATGTGAGTGGGGTGAAGGATTGCCGGTGGACTTGGAGTGCTCATCAAAGCTATTTACATCTGCTTGTCACTATCCCAGTTCATACAAGGTGTCTGTGTTCAGTCAAATGCTCAACTTGCTCAACTAGAACATATTGAAGCAAAAAAAAGAATGTATTTTCTGTTTTCACTGGATAGACGTATTGGAATCTTCATAAGGGATAAAAGGGAAATACTTGAATTTGAAAAAAATAAAACAAAAATGAAACCAACAAATAATTGATATAGTTTTAAAAATCCTTTGATGGTCTTTAAAAAATATTAGCAGGCATAAAAAGAATTTAATTAAAGTTTGTTTTTCATCAATCAATATTAAGAAAAGGAAAGTTTGAGAGGCTTCTCGAAATATGAGGTTTATGAATTTGTACCGAGCAGGAATCTCGCAGTTGATGTGAAACAACCAAAACTGCTCATAGTCAACAGACAATTTGAGATTGGTGATAGAAACTAACAAAATTTCACATTTTCTCATTCATTTCTTCCATCTTAAAGAGCTCAGATTAGATTAGCGAAAACAGGTTTACACTTGGTGCGACTAACGTTTTCGCTAATGTTGACCTGTTTATTTAATTTACATTAAGCTTAAAAATTCCTTTGCCTAATCACCCAACAGTGATTTAATTACATGGCTAGGTACTCTAAGTTAAAGCCCCCCAAAACATGTCCTTAGTTGTATACAGATTTTTTTTTATCATTCAAATGATGAGTTGAGACCCACTGAGTTATAGTTTTGCTTGTTTAACTCAGATTTGGGCTATTTTCATTGGGTGTCTAACACTGAAAAAAAGGCCCACGGAGAGAACACCCACAGCACATATGAGTCACTATAAAGTATCCATCGAAACCATGAGAACCAACGAGAGCTTGCCAACGAAAAAGAGTTTAACACTGCCATATTGGATCCGCTTCTCCAAGGAGAACGACCAACGAACGCTGGGTCTTTTGACGTAAGTAGGACATAAAAGAGCCGCTTGGTGGCGCTCATCCCACATTTTCATAGCGACTTCAAACAGGAAACAGAAAATAAATTGTGCTCCACAAATCCTTTCTTTTCTCCACATTTTTGTCAAACAGCTTCCTGTGATCAGCCACCAACAGTATAAACCGCTCGATATCCAGGATTTTTTTTCTACATTTTCTTTGATTGCCTCTCTGTCACCGTCTTCTTCTTTCCTGTTTCCCTGTGTGGTTTCAGAGTGCATTTGTTGTACCATAAACACCATCTTCAGGTAGGGAGCATCATCACATTAATATTTCCTTGACCCAGACGAAGAGCAGCCTGCTGAGAAGCCATTTGAATATTTGTACGAATCTCAATTTGGATTGGTGTGTAGAGGCTCTCACTCTTTATCTCAATACCAGATCTCACCTCCGCTCACCATCTTCAGATCTTACCTTAGCTAGAGAGGGACAGAGAAGAATGAGTCAGTCTTCAAATAAACCAAAAGGAAGCCCCCTTTTAATGTAAACCACTGTTTATATTGCCGTCTATAGATGTTGCCCTGTTGCTCTCTCATTGGCTGCAGATAATCACAGACATTATTTCATGCTAAATACCTCACGACCAGCCTGTGAGTCTTTGGTACTTCACACTATGCTATGGCTTGTTCTTTGGTCATGCCTGAGTCCCCACCACCGTCAACACACAAGAGCAATGGAGATTATCGGAAGATTTTGTTGTTTTTTTTATGCTGTACTGTACAGGTACTGGTTAACAGTATTCAGTGTGTGTTCAGTTTAAAAGATGCTGTTTGGTTACCAAATAAGTACAAAAAGTTTCAATAATTAGGACAGAATGTGGAGGAAAAGCCACCACAAAACCACGACTGGTCAAGCTGAGTAGAGCCTTCCCATTACAAAAAAGGTCGGGAGTAAAGCAGCACTAGAATTTTATGTTTTTCCTTCATGTGTTTTATTGTGACTTTATCCAGTGCTCAATGCAAATCTGTGTTGTGACCCTTTATAAATAACATTAAAGGTTATTCATTTAGAGAGTTTTCATGTTGTGTGAAGAATGATGGGTTAAGGTTGGGGTTAGGTCATGATTAGAGTTGGGGTTAAAGGTTACATTGTGATTTAAGGTTCACGTTTGGGGCTGAGCTCACATGTTCAGCATGCTGCTGCAAAAGGACTCTTAACCATGACAGTTCCCTGCACCAGTCTCAGTCTTTGTGCATGGATCAGATGAAAAAGCACCTAAAGTTGAAACTTCTCAAGCATCTCAAGTCCATGGTTCAAGTTGGTTGCTACCAGTTCTTGCTAATGTGTAATTTACTCTCATTTTAGGTATAATTTAGCATTTAAATCTTTATGTTTGGTAAAAGGGACACTTCTTAAATGAACAAGAGCTATGACATGAATCGCAAGGAAATTATAACGTGAGAAAATATGCAGTTTGTTTTACAGACCCCAAATTGGTGAAAAGAAGGGATAACACTTGGAAGTACAAGACCTGTGCTATGGCTTGTATTTTTTCAAAGTAATGGCACAAAACAAAGACTTAAAAACTGTTCTTTGTCAATTTTGAGATTTTTGAGGAAGAACATGAAAAAATGTACTACTCAGAATTGTATTTTTTGTATAATTTCAAGATTGTTGTGCAATTATTGTGTAATGTAATATTTGTAAAAAAATTACCGCAACAAACCTGGAATTGTATAAAAATACAATTCTGATTATTACATTTTGTAATTTTTGTTGCAAAAGTTTTTGTTTTATTAAAAAAATCAAAAGTGTCATAAAATATCATACATCCTCCAAAAAAGTGGACAATGTCAAGGCAATGTGAATATTGTGTTAAAAAACAAACAAACTTCTCCTAAACCTTCTAAACTATTCCAAGCACTTTGAGTGTCATTGAGTGTTTTTGCCAGAACTTTGCAAAGCACAAGCCATATCACAGGTATTGTAATTCCAATGCTTGTTTGTTTAAAACCAACAACATCAAAGCTAATAAACTTTTTGAACTTTACATATTTTATTTGAAAGCAAAATTAAACAATAGTTTGGTCTCGTCATTCCTACTTTATTCAAGATAGCTGGTGTGATTGGCACAGGCACCGGTATGTGCAGAGACTTCTAAGAGTTACAACCCTACTCTCACCCAACACATGAGTCAGTTGTGACCCAACATCTGATATTGAAATTCCATCACTGGTTGGATATCAGATTCCCAAGGTCAAATGTTAAGCCGAATTTTGGGAAAAACAAAATGGCAATGGACTTTAGGGGAAGAAAGATCATGTACAGGTTAAGAACGCATTTTGGTTCAACAATTTGAAGGAAGCATTTTAATACATCTTTCCTTTTTAGCAGCTAAACAATAAGGCATCAAGCTGCCGGGCTCCTGCTATAGGCCTTTGTTTCTATCTTGTCCTCTGGGTCACACACTCCATGTCCTCTCTTTGTCTCTGGTTACGGACACAGATTCATGCTTGTCATACACACACATGCACAGAGAGCAGAGCTCACACTGAGTGATGGATGTTGAGCGTGGCCTTAGCTGGTCTTCCATGCTCTTCTCAGCATTTCAGCAGATCAGCTGCATGGCGCCCTCGGCAAACACTCGATTCCTCTTCCTCTCGTTTTACTGTCGTTCATAGGATTCCCTGCAATCAGAGCAGCTCACTGAGCTCATGCCAAGTTACTACAGACACACAAAGACACCCATGACACCGGGCTCAACCCTGAGAGCCATCAGTTCATGCTGGATTATCTGAATGACATGGGATCTATCAGGATGTCTGTTGGATGACTGAGAGTGGACTTTCAGAAGCTGACACAGATAGAGTTCTTTGGTTATAATAGAAGCTTCTTCATCATCGGCTATGGAGCAAAGATCAGGTTCAAAAGTGTATATGAATTACTTGATAATCCAGAGTTCTGTATGGTATACATCTCTGTTCACTCAGCCCTATTGTGTATGCTCTCCACCCCTGATGTAGAAGCGTCAGTCATGTTTACTTGCTACTGAGTTGTGCCTTCACACTTTCAAGAAGTGGCCTATTTGCTGTTCTCCAAAAACAAAGAACGCACACTTCTTGCTTAAGTGCCAGGCTACTGCAGAAATAAAATCCGACCGATAGTCCAACTGCATATTCAGGAGGAATAATGTGGTTTTCTTCCTGGCCATAGAACACTGGACCAGTTTTATACTTGGTTCAGAGGAATGACTTGTCCAGTAATGGAAAGAATATAGAGGACAGCATGTACTGATAAAGCATTTTACTAAATGATGGCTCATCGAAAGGAATTTCAAAGATTTATGATTGGTTCAAATGGATGAGGATGAATGACAAATCTTACTCAATTTGTCACCGATGGGGAAATGAGTGAGAATTTTTTTAAAACAATTACAGGATTTCCAGACAAACCTCTCAAACAGATGGTAGCCTGGTTTGTGTCTCTCTGAAGAGGATGTGGATTGATTCTTAAAATCATTCGTTTATTATCACATGACCCAAACCCTCACATTTTCATTTCTTACAATAAATAAAAGTACAAAGATTTCACATTTGCACACAGTTCATCTTTCCAGCTGCTAGTTTTTGTTTAACCATACTCTAAAGTCGCACTGTACAGTATAGCGTATATTTGATAAATTTTAAATGTGTCAGTTGTGTAACAAAACAGATTTCAAAAATAAAAGTTAACATTTTTTTAAACAGCTCATACAGAAACAAACCCGTTTCTGACAGTCAGTGCATTGGCTAATATTAGGGGTGTAACGATACACTCTGCTCACAATACGATACAAACCTCGATGTTATGTCTACGATACGATATGCATTACGAAACAATTTTTAACCAGCTATTCTGTAGAACTGACAATAGTTAACCAACTATTTATATAACAAACCATTATTCGGAAAAATGAGATTTAGAGTTAGAGTCTAGTTTGGTTTGTATTAGAGCATTTGATACCATCCATCCACAAGAGGGCAGTGTTAATGTTTTTTTTTTACTGTAAGTGATGAAAAGAGTTTATTGTATAATCTTTGTCATTTAAAATACGAGTAAAGGATAATTGTCTCCTAGTAAATGTATATAAAATAAGAAGACAAGGTAAAGAAGTTTCAGAAGTGACTAGAATCACAATCATTCTGGAAGCAAAAACACTTAGTTTCCTTGACGATATCTCCCAGTAGCTCTGAATATTTGGACAATTTTGTATTGGTATGTATTGTCCCATGATATATTGTTACACCCCTACCTACTATTGATCTTGATACGATGGAACAGTGGAAAATGTTTTTCAAAGAAATGAGTAACTGGAAGAACCTTTTATTTCACCTTTGAACTTTTTAATTTTAACTGGATTTTTTCCAAGACTTCTCTGTTGATTTGTATGAAGTAATTTTTATCCTAATGCATTCACTAATGCTGTGTAGGTGGTTCATACTTTAAGATATTTAGTCACCATCTTGGAAGATTAATTTAATTTCACACCAACAGTCAGTGATAGACATAGACACATATTAATCTATAAAACTGCATTATAAATCCATATTAATCTATAAAACTGCATTTTAATCCATATTAATCTATAAAACTGCATTATAAATCCATATTAATCTATAAAATTGCATTTTAAATCCATATTAATCTATAAAACTGCATTATAAATCCATATTAATTTATAAAACTGCATTTTAAATCCATATTAATATATAAAACTGCATTATAAATCCATATTAATCTATAAAACTGCATTTTAAATCCATATTAATCTATAAAACTGCATTTTAAATCCATATTAATCTATAAAACTGCATTGTAAATCCATATTCATCTATAAAACTGCATTTTAAATCCATATTAATCTATAAAACTACATTATAAATCCATATTACCGGTAATCTATAAAACTGCATTTTAAATCCATATTAAGCTATAAAACTGCATTTTAAATCCATATTAATCTATAAAACTGCATTATATATCCATATTAATCTATAAAACTGCATTATAAATCCATATTAATCTATAAAACTGCATTTTAAATACATAATAATCTATAAAACTGCATTATAAATCCATAATAATCTATAAAACTGCATTTTAAATCCATAATAATCTATAAAACTGCATTTTAAATCCATATTAATATATAAAACTGCATTATAAATCCATATTAATCTATAAAACTGCATTTTAAATCCATATTAATCTATAAAACTGCATTATAAATCCATATTAATCTATGAAACTGCATTATAAATCCATAATAATCTATAAAACTGCATTTTAAATCCATATTAATCTATGAAACTGCATTATAAATCCATATTAATCTATAAAACTGCATTTTAAATCCATATTAATCTATGAAACTGCATTATAAATCCATATTAATTTATAAAACTGCATTATAAATCCATAATAATCTATTAAACTGCATTATAAATCCATAATAATCTATAAAACTGCTTTTTAAATCCATATTAATCTATAAAACTGCATTTTAAATCCATATTAATCTATAAAACTTTGGCAGCATAAATTCATCTTAACTAATACATACATCTTGCTTGATGCTACCTCTTACAATGACATCATGAATGAAGCCTTTGGCTAGGGAACGATGTCATCAGATGGAGACCAACTTTCACCAGGTGTTTTGACAGTGATCCATAACACCTGATGAAAGATGTCTTCAAATGTCTTCAAGTCTATTGTAATTTTGTGCTTAATTTGCTTTGAAATGAAACAAATTAAAACATTTCAGTACATGGCCCCTTTAAACCATTAATGCGATTATGTAGTGAAAAGAAGCTTTGGAAGTACAAGACCTGTGATATGTCTTGTATTTTTTAAAGTTTTCGCACAACAAAAAGCACAGCGGAACAGAATTTTCTTTAAACAAAAGTAGTTTTTTTTTATTTTCACATTGATTTGAACTTGTCTGCTTTTTGGGGGGATTTCAGAATTTGTATTTTGCCTCGACAATTACATTTTTGGTATAAATTATTTCATTTGGTACAAATTGTTCATTCTCAATTATTGAGATATTTGCAGTGAAAATTGAGTATTATTGTGAGTGAATTAAAACATTTGTAAAAAAAAGATGCTGGAGCTGTAATAAAAAAAATACATCAAGCACTGCAACAAAAAACTGTCTTAAAGGTAATGTATTAGAGCAAATTGTAAAAAATACTCAAAAAGGCCCTGGATTTCTAAGGGATAAAATGTAAAAATCTGTTTTGGTATCAACACTTCTGCTTAGATTAATGTGTGTTATGAACATGAATGTTTTCTTTATCAAAAATAGATGATACAGCTAGGGGTCATTCTGACCCAGCACTAAAATATGAGGCTAAGAGGGATGAGAAGTGTCAAAACTTTTATCTTCTTTCCAAAAACACAAACACACAGCAACAGAGAATAAGGAAACTGCTTTTCACATACATGCGAGCCATAACCATGGAACAAATGCTCAGATATTTGAATATATTCTTCAAAATGAAAAACTGAAGAAAACAGAGCCTGATTGAAGTGAATTGTGAACATCATGTTAATATTTCTGTTGTAATGCTCAGCACAATACTGACAATTGTGTCATGAAATTGTGGAATTGATCATCTTTGGGGAAAGTGTAAAGTGATTATTAAAAAGAATTTATTTCAGGACATTAGTTCAGTTAGAAGGTTGTCTGTTGACCTTCCTGGAAAGAGTTTGCATGTTCTCCCCATGCTTGTGTGGGTTCCCCCCACAATCCCAAAAACATGCAGTTAAGTTAATTGAAAAATCAAAATCCCCCTTGAATGCATGAATGAATGTTGCCCTGCGATGGACTGTTGACCTGTCTAGGGTGTACCATTGCGTCTTGTAGCACCAGCAGATTCCCGCGAATCCACAAGGGAATAAGTGGGCAGGAAAACGAATGAATGAATAAATCAAATATGAATCGGCTGCTAATCTGTGGGAGGAGCTCTGTTTTATGTCACAAGGTCTCTGGAGAAATGATATGCTCTACAGAGCGAACTTTTAATAGAGAATGAAGAAAAATAGTCATTCGATTCATAAACCCAATAATGAATACCCTTCTTAAACTCCTCTGTTTAAATGATATGATTTCTCATCAAATTTACTTAAGTTGTTAGAAATGAGGTTAACTGATTTGTTACATTTTTGGATGGATAAATATTCCAGGAGCACAAATCAAGTATATTGTTACAAATTTAAATATAAAAGTATAAAATATATAATAGAAAAGTGTTTCTACTTAATTCTTGGAAGACAGTGTCCAGCACATACTAAATTAATATCCTAGCCACTTTCAGAAAAACCCACTTTTTACACAAATTCAAGGCTGTTTAAATTAAAGCAACTGTTTCTGCAAGATTACTAAGTGCCCTCCAGCACTGGCCAGAGCCGCGAGGGCTGTCAGTGGAACGCCGCATTGCATGGAGCCTTGATTATTATCTGCCCCAAAAATTACTTACAGCTGCCCTCTTCATGGCTGACCGTCAAACTGTTTATATATCGAATCTGTAGGAATGTGGACAATTACCGTTTTTATTTTCTCACACCACCCTCCCCCAATTCCTCCCCACAATACAGTTTACATGAACTTACTTCTTTAAAATCTCTGTTTAAAAGGTTTTCACAGGCCTCAAGGGTTTTGGAGCTGGAGATGAGGAATTTGCTTCACTGGTCAAGGCCTTGTTGACTGGTTTGGCCAATTTTTTATTTTTTTTTATTTAGTTTTTTTTTTTTTAAGGGTGGTTACAAACCCTTTTGAGATCCTTTGTCTGTTAAATGCAGAGACGATATTTTAAGACTATGTAAAAAAAAAAAAAAAACTATGCACTTTTTACTAACGGCACGTTTCCTTGCAGAAGCCTTTGGAACAAAGTCTGAGATTCATTTTGGGTGAAGTTCTACTTTACCAGAGAGAAAGTGGAGACAACCATACCCCCTCAAAATCCCTCCAAAGACAGGCTAGCAATTCTAGATATGTTTGTCTGAGATTTCATTTGTGCAGCGATACCATCGTGCCTAATAGAGCTTTAACAAGGCTTCACACCGGCACATAAAGAAAGACTTCTACCACCCACCATTAAGGTCTGCTGAAGGTTAAACCAAGCCAGATTTGAAAGTGGCCCTCTCTCACGGCTCAAACTCTCTGGGGTCGCTATCAGGGCAAGTTGTGGAGAGTGTGGAGCCAGAAAACGTTCTCTGCCCCAAGCTCCCTTTCAGACGAATGTGTTATCGAGCTAGTGGAGCATGATATGATTTGTTGCATGGGAGCCAAAGAGGCTTGAATAACCAAAACTTTACTGCTCCCTTGTATGTTGCTGAAATGTGAAGAGCAGCCATGACAGTGTAGCCGTCGTTGAGTGGTGAAATACTTGCAGAAAACACAAACACATACTGAGACTGCATGTAAAAGCATGTGTGTGTCTGAGAGTCCCACTGTCGGTGCTAGAAAACAATTCTGAAGCCTGAATTTCAGCGTGCTCTTGGCATTTAACCCATGATTATTACAAATGAGAAACGCGACTAATACCACATAATCGTTTCCAAACACACTCACTGATTTAAGATCATTCAGAAATGTCACCTCTTTTGTATATTTCTATTTATGTTGCAATAAAGCTTTTTCAATTTTAAATTATACACCATATTTCGAGACTATATTAACCCTTAAAAGTCCAGGGACATTTGAGAGTTTTTGACTTTTTGAAAAATTATCTTTAAAACTTTTTTTTTATATAATTATTTTTCCATTAACTTACACAATTTTTTTCTTGCAAAAAATCTCACAAATTTAGAACCAACAGTTTTATATTTCATAACAAAAATCAGAGTTAAAGATTTAGCAGAGAGTGACTGAAAAATCTGTCCCAAGTAGGTCATTAGTTTAGGGGTTAGTAAGCTCGACAAATACAATGTGATTTTTCAGCGAGTCATTTCGAGTCCTTCGTGCTCTGTCTCTTCATAATTTCCGTTATGTTCACAATCAAACCAAAACACCAACAAGTTTAAGATCTTTAAAAGTTTTATATTACGCTAAACTTTTCTGACATTCCTACCATATTTTAGTGTCGTTGCCTCATCAAAAACATGCCTCAAGTTTTTCAGAATCTTTCATGCATATTTGTGTAATCCTGTTTTCCTTTTTTTGAAACGACTCTATGTCGCTCACCCATAATTCCTACTTCCACTCATTGACCAATCAATCACTAGAACAGCTTATCTCTATGCAGATCGGGAGCACTACCTGACCCAGAAGTGTGAGAGCAGCAGACCCGCACTGAAGAAGAATGCAGAGAAAGTGTGTTTTCAGTCGATTGTAATGTAATAGGAGTTAGAATTGGTCGATGTCAAGCAATTTGGACATTGACAATGTCCAATGTGAAAATTGCGATGGACGATGACATCGTCCCAATCACCAACTGAGATTTGAGCGTTGCTTCCTAAAAAATAGTGACACTGCAATATTAGCGGTTATGCTAACCAACCTAGCATTGCAAAAAATAAAAACTGAAATTGGTAAATAATGTCAATGAAACACTGTTAGAAAGAATAAACACATTCCTGATTTCAAACCTTTAC
This sequence comes from Danionella cerebrum, assembly GCA_007224835.1. NCBI lineage: Eukaryota > Metazoa > Chordata > Actinopteri > Cypriniformes > Danionidae > Danionella > Danionella cerebrum. The sequence goes on from SRMA01026122.1 coordinate 121,078, forward strand.
ATTATTTGCATGAAGTAGATCCCATTTTGTTCCTCAACTTTATCTCATGCCAACAGCAAGAGAGCACATTAGCATACACCGGCATTGAACTGCGTGAAGCGTGTTGTTATTTCTACACGTTTATGGTGGATTTATAAGTTTGCGAAGTGATGAGACACAGAAAACTCTTAATTCTCATTTGAACAACTTCATGCCATTCTATTTGACTTGCGACTGGTGACTATTACACACTACATTACCTATGAGTCCCAAAAGGGGCGTGGTGAAAGCATGGCTGTGGGTGGAATGGGGGTAAACAGTGCATTTAGCAGAGGCAAAAAAATACAAGGTGATTTAAAGACATTTTGTATGTTTAATTTTGCATTTAGAAAGTCAATTACGGTGCAGTGTGAGTGTAGAGCACTCAAGTATTTGTTATAAATTATTTAAAAATTGCATAATATTCCCCTTTAAAAAAGAATGCTCCACATTGTTGGAAAATAGTGTGAACTTGCTGATTAAAAAGTAAGTATGCTAAAATAAATCAAAGTGTTGAAACATACCATGCAGAAGCAAATGAACATACAGTAAGAGATGACTTTAAATGCGAGAGGTCACTGAAAAATTACAGTTCTAGTCATAAAATTGCCTCTGCACACTGTTGCGCAACGACTTCACATAAAACTGACTATAATAAGCAGAGCAGTGATTTGGGGTGGTGAAATACAGGAATTACTGAGTGACTCTGTGACCTTTTTTGGGAGTGGAGAAGAGAAACTGGCAGGAGGTGACATCAAAGAGCAATGAGAACTGCTGCAATCCAAATGTCCATTGAATGCCCCATAAAGAGCACCCCAGCCTTCACTCTTGACAAAGAGCAACAAGGGAGATTCCAAAGTCAACAATGTTTTCTCCCCCAAAAACCGCTCCTGTGTTTTACTCTTTTAGCCATGCCCTCAAAAGCGGTGGGGTGGTCTTGTTAAAAAGACCTCCAAAGGACCCCCCCTTTCCCCAATTTGTTTTCTTGTGGACAGAAATAACATCAAGTTCCCTTGAAAAATCCCCTCACCCACCCACACAGTTAAGAGATGATTAATGAGTCCATCTCAGAAGAAGCTGCGGGGATGTCTGCTTGCTAAGCTCCCAAGGAGTTGAGAGTGAATGTTTTTGCAAAAAATGAGAGTGGACTCGGGCCCAAACACTAGAAGCTCAACCTGAACACAACATCAATGTCCTTTTGAAGTAGTTTGAGTCGGTCCCAGCTCTGCGGGATAACCCATTTGATAGAAATAGTTCTGGATTTAGGATGATAAGTCCTGTATTTGTTCTCATGAAAAGAAACAATGCCCTTGTGCAGAATAACCTTTCTATGAAGCTGCAGCTACTCTAGACTGTCTCCCAATTGGACCGTGGATAGTGGCCAAAAGGTGGAAGCTGGGAACAGGGAGTCCAGCAGAGTAAAAACAGTGAATGAAACCCTTGTGCATCCATTTCACAGGTCACAGAGGATCCAAATCCATTTCATAGGAACAGCATTATGTGCTGTGTCGGTTGAGTGGTGAAATGTAGACTCTGAACAAAGCATCTCCTGGCCGTGTGACTAATACATGCCTTTAATTGATTTAAGCGAGAACCAATTCAAACTGCTCACTGTAAAATGCTGAAATGCTGAGTTTTGAACTTTTCTAACCCAGCACAAAACTATAAAGTCACTTCCAGGAACTAATATTGAGCATCACATTTCTTAAGAATTATTTTCTCCCCAGTTGATTATCATGATGTAATGTATTTAATTATACATTTTGACATATATGCAGAATGCATGAAACAAGGAAAGCTGTTGAGCGCGAGATGTGGAAACCAGAAGAAGAAGAGCTTTGAAAACGATAAACCACAGAAACCAGGGCATGAGGATCGATGGAGACCAGGAGATAAGGGGTAAACATAAAGCCTCCTAAATTTGACCTATTGCAGATTGCCAAACAGCCTTGTGCCTATACTCAAGTTAAATGTAGTTATATTCCTTTATTTAACGTATTTATTCTTTTTCTGAAAACATATTTCACTTCTGCCGTCCCCGGTACAGTACATGTATGTGATAAACAAATTACCTTGAACCAGTATTTGAAGCAGGTAATGCTTCGGTTAAGTTATCACGTTATTCACAATATCTTAATAGTCTTGTATAATTTGTTCCATGTTGGTGGTGTTGTTTTATGTATTAAAAGTTTTTTTTTTTACATATTGATCAACCCAGAGGTGTGCAAGATTTATAAAAGGTATCTCTAAAACTAAGAAAGGCTCTGCTGACAGACAAATGAATGAATACACAAATAACATAAATGAAGGAATAAAGGAATGAGTAAATAAATAAATTAATAAATGAATACATGTTCGAAAGCATATATAAATAAATACATGAATGAACGAATAAATAAATGTATTAAGTAATAAATAAGGAATGAATAAATAAATGTATAAATGAATGAATAAAAAAATTAAATAAAAAAATAAATGAATAAACACATAAATAAATACATGAATAAATGAATTAATCAATTACTAAATAAATAAATGAATAAATAAACAAATTAATCAATAAATGAATGAATGATTGAAAAAACGAAATTGAATAAATAAAATACAAATAAAAAAAAGAAAGAATAAATAAAATAATATTAAAATAATGTCTGGACTGCATATTGCCTGTAAATTTTGAAAGTTTGAAAGTTTTCTCATCAAAGCACAAAAACCACTTCTTCATCCAAACTTAAAAATATCGTTTTGACCGATTATTTCTTTTAAGGAAAAAAAAAGACTTTTGTTTTGTCTCATTACAACCTAACTTCCTCCATTGTGTTTCCAGTTACCACTTAGGGAACCAGTGTCCATTTCACTAAAGGAGGTTAGAGTTTAGGGGGTTGAGATTTGGCCCATCTGGGAAAGAAGTGATGTATGTCGGGACAGAGAACCGCATATCTGTCTGACAACTGGGGTGTTTTCCTGGACGAGGAGGCAGACGGGATGGAGCACAGTCCCACTGAGACGAGTCTGACTCCGGCTCATAGAGGAAACAGCCATTTGGGTTCCTCTGGAGGCTAACACAGTCCTGGTCCACCCAGCCAGACGCACACATATACCGTCTTTCTTTCACTCTGGCTCATTTTACCCTCAGCACAGACGGCCAAGAATTTCCGACAGTACAAACACTTAACTATGTAAACCCCTACCAACTCTCACACAAATGCACAAAAGTAAAAGTAAACAAGAATTCTTAAAAATGAAAAAGTAAAAAAGAATTTTAATAAACATTCATAGAGAAATTGTAAGGAAAAAGCTATTTGAAAATTAAAGAGATTGATTATTGCCACTTTTGGAAGAAATAGTATATGTTACAGTAATGGCAGGACACTAGTCTCATGTGCCAAACGAACAATGTGCGATTTTGAACACACTTTAATGGGAGTACGCAAATCTGTGACTTAATGTGCTGGCCAGACAGGCAGAAAAATAACCTCCTGAAGCAAATCCTCCCTCACAGTGAGAAACATGTATAAAAGTTTGCTCTTAGACCGTAGCTTTCACACATCCTGCAAGAGAGAAAAGCAGAATAATCTCTGAAACATGCAGCAACATCAAAACAACCAATAAAAAAATCATTCTTAATCTGAAAAAAAAAGTTTATATCATTTTGTTTCTTCACACATTTGAATACAAAAATGTAGATGAGGTAGGGGGTAATGCGATTGAACAGAATTTATCGTGAAACCTCCAAAGTCATGTTTACTGAAGAGCAATGCCATGAATCATGGGGAAAACTCCTAATTTCAAATGCTGTTATTTATGGCCGTTGACCTCCATCCCAGTGGTCTGTAAGCTGCTTCAAGGACTGTGCCACCCAAACATTGCTCATTGTTCCAAAAGTGCACTGAGGTAGACATGTTTGAATGTGTTTGGTCCACAATTGTCGGATCCCTGGTTTATTGTGGAACTGAGCTTTTTAGGTCTAAATGAATCTGTTCATTGTAGCATTTTGAGACTGACAAAGAGGTACCGAGTAATCCTTTTTTATATGTATGTAGTATGTTGGAATTTTGTTTTTATATGTGTTGTATTTCCCTTTTGCGTTGTACTGGTATATTGAGTAACAAAGTTTTTTGTGTAAACTTAGCACTTTATAAAAAATGAAACTTCAATGATTGACTCTCTATACAAATACTGTTCGCCAACATTTAAATCTCAAACTTCTGCTGTAATTCTCTTTATACTGAGAGATTCTCTTTTAATTGTGGTTGCGCACAATGAAATTCATTGTATTTACACAGAAGGTTTTGTTAGATTGCATGCCAGTTTTGTGGGTAACAAGTATTGTCGGGCTGTGAAATGAGAATCAGTGGGAACAGAAAAATTCAAACAAGTAAAATTCCCATCATAGAAACATTCTCACCACATTCTCATCAGAGACACCAATAATGACCACTTTTGTCAAGTGATTGTAAAGTTGTTTTAAAGTTTCTTTTAAAAATGACCTGTCTTCACTTAAGATGGACCCAACTTATGAAAGTAAAAAAATGTCATTTTAAAATTGCAAATTGGAAAAAAATGCAGCGGAAAAATAAAGGGAAAAGTGCTTCTTCTCTTCTTGATATACACAAGAATCTTTGAATGTCTTCTCAGCAGGATGCTCTTTGTTTTGGTTGAGGACATATTCATGCAATGACACTCTCCGCCAGAGGGTGCCATTTGTGGTTACGCATCACACAGGGAGACAGGGAAGAAGACATCGATGACAGAGAAAAAAATCTAAGAACATAGAAAAAAATGTATGTTGAGCAGTTTTTACTGGTGGCTGATCACATGAAAGCTTGCTCTTTTGTTGATGTGAGTAGGAAAAATTTTACACATCTCAAATTTTCATAGCGACTTCATACAGGAAAAAGGAAAGAAATGCAGCGCCACAAATTTTCTCTTTTCTCCACCTTTTTGTCAAACAGCTCCCTGTGATCAGCCACCAACAGCAAAAACCTCGACATCCAGGATTTTTTCTATGTTTTCTGTCGTCATTTTCTCGCTGTTCTTTCCTGTTTCCCCATTTATGCGGTGAGTATCTGTTGAACTGTAAACACCCTCTTCAGGCAGGGAGTGTCATTGCATCAATATTTCCTTGACGGAAATGAAAAGCACCCTGCTGAGAAGCCATCCGATGATCCATGCAAATCTCAATTTAGATCGGTGTGTAGAGGCCTTTAGGCTTGGGACCTTTCAATGCTTCAAAATACAAAAGTGATTATGGATTCACTAGTACACAAACCAAGATCAAAAATGACAAGAGACTGAGTTTATTCTCTTATTTTTTTATTAAAAACTTGCCATTTAATGCACTACCACCTTTTATAAAAACCAACTACTTGAAAACATTTGAGTTGGCGAGCTACACCATTCAAAATGATACATTTAGATTTCCTTAACAATTTCCATAAGAGTACTGTAAATCTTTGTGGTTTACAGTGTAGAACTGAACCATGTAGAAAACCTTCGCAGAAAAGACAAAGCTGTTATAGCTGCAAAAGCCGGACAAGTTCCATATGAATAAAAATTAGAATGTCTCTTATGCCATTCTACAGTATCTAATCTAAAATGATGCTCATACAGAGTTCAATCGAACAAAACAGTGTAAAAACACTGGATGAAATGATACCTTAGTGCCCCAACGGAGACTCAATCCCACATTTTGTGTTAATATCAATTTTATTTGCAATCCTTGTACAACTTTAGACATGTAGAGTTGTTTTAAAAATATAATATTTAAATGCTGCAACCGGTTTGTAAAGGTATTGAACATATTAAAGTACTAAATTGTTTGGGAACAAGGAAGGGTAAAAAAAATGCCAGGATTTAAATTTTGTTTGTGTACTACTGTATCACTCTACTTGGAAACAAGAGTATGCCGGAAAATGGAATGGCTCATTAAGATAAGAATTCTGAGTGTGTCGTAAAGCTGCCATTTGCCCTGAGCTCAGGCATTCAGTGGGAGGGTGCCCTCTCAACCATACAAAACAGCCCCAATTGAGTCTGCTCGTTCGCTCTTCAACAATGGAAGGTGTCATCGGGCACAGGCACAGTCGTCAAAGTTTGTCTGGATTCAACGTCCCGTTTGACCCAGACGCCTGCCTCAAGGTCTCTGCTTACTGTCAGCTCAGCAGGAGTTTAACCGAGGAGCATTAAAGAAATAAATGACAAAACAAGTGGCCGGCAACGTACAGATACTATTTGACAAAATAGTGTTATTAAAGCATCGTCAGATTTATGAAAAAAAAAAAAAACAGAAGAACTGCTCTTGAAAGTCACCTTGTGCCATGTAGAAATTTATAATAAAGGTGTGTTTTAGTAATTAAATGTTTATTTCAATGACGTGTTTTAAAAAAATAAAGGATCTGGAAATGCATTTAGGAAACTGTTATGCGTCTATTCTGTCTCCTCTTAGAGATTTCAAGCTACATACCCTTTCGGACTGCTACCACTAAAGGAATTCTGGGAAATTACTGAGGATGCTTGGGAAATTTTCCATTGACTTAACAACAAGTCTGCAAGCAGTAAGGGCTGCATGCAGTAAATATTTAGCGTTAATTACACGGCGCTAATGCAACTATACACAACAGCCGAAAAAAACGCTGCGTTATTTTTCAAGAAACACACCAAGCCGTTTTTTTGTTTTCACTGTCTGTGTGAAACGTTGTGATTGGCTCATCTGGTCATGTGTCCTCATCCAGGAAAGCCAGCAATAGACAGCACTCGAGGAGCTGTACTCCCTGAGGGGCAGAAGAAATGACTACAGAGAGAAGCTTTGGAGAAGCATCCAGTCCTTGATGAATTTAAACAGCACAAGAGATCAACAGCAGAGGATTTCTCGCGCCATGATTTTAAACAAAATCACAGAAAATGTCTCACTTCTCACTCGCGAGAAAGAATTGAAAACAGTGGTGATGTTTGCCACTCTGATACGCAAGACCGAGATTATTATCGAAATGGGAGCTCACAAGTTTTTAATTCATTCATTGTGTCAAAATAAACCGAAAATAAACCGCCCTTTGATCCGAAATCACTGTTTATATTGTCGTCTCTGCCTCTGCAACTTCTTATTGCCCTATGTATATGACTCTCATTGCCGGAAGATAATCACAGACATTTTACACACACTGCAGGTTTGTGACTCGCCGACAGATGGAGATATCTGAGATGCATCTCACTGGCTTGTGGCTCACAGAGCGAGTCATTTTGTACTGCAATGCCACACGTGTTTACAAACCCTGATTTGTATGCAGCTCGGGGCATAAACTCAAGATCGAGGCTAAAATCGTGCGCCTGAAACCAGCTTCAATAAGAAATGGTTTGTTTTCCAGAAAACTAATAGTTTGTCTTAATTTTTTTACAGATAAACAATCGCTCATTCTTCTCCATAAGAGTGTGAATTGCTTCTGCGCCACCATGTGGAATGGAGTGAATTGCAGTTCACTGAAGCACCATCTAGTGGTCAGGAGAGTGTCTGTGCTGAAATTATTTGACGCAGACGGAAAAGTAAATGCATTGGTGTGTAATGGCCTTAACTCTAACTCAAACAGAGAAATATAAAACTTCAAACAAACCACACTTGTAAACCCCAAGCTCTAGAAGGTGTTAGACACTTACCATTGAATGGTCATTGAAAATTAACAGGAAAAGGCAATGTCAAAAACATCATAGAGCCATGGGGGTTCATTTATATGACTCATAATAACATAATAACTCCCTAGCTACCAAACTGTTTACCCTAGAAACCGAAATTTCTGAACTCTATCTCAGCTTTGGTAAATGATAGAGACATGGGGGTTTGTTTATAACTTATTTTTGCAAAGGGAACATTATTTTATGTCACTAACCCAACAATAGCATCCAGACTGTTTACCATAGCAACTGATTTGGGACAACTCTATCTCAGCTTAGAAAAGTTATAGATTTACGGAAGTGGTTTTATGTAACTCATTGTAACATTAGTAATATTTTTAAACACTTTTACAAGCCAACATCAAAGTTCATGTGCAAACTTTAGCCATTTAGGTTCTATTGTGTTCTTATAAGTGAAATACTCCTTATAAGCGAGATTAAGAACCTCTCATGGAGTGTCATCTCAATTCCTAGCAAACACTACAGAAGACGTTCAGTAATCAATGAGAAACCAAATAGCTGTGAAAGGATATCAGGGACAAGAATGTGTGGCAGAAATGGGCGACAAGACCAAAATATGATCATATAGCTTTTTTTTCATATGCCACGCAGAATTATATGAACTTGTTTCAACAAAAATTAGGTGTTTAGTTATATTGAGTAGTTCATTACCCGGACCTACCTTGACGTGGGAGCATAGGTTCAGACATGTCAAGGCGAGCTGTCTGAATACAGATCCAAGCCGTGCTAGCTTTATATGTGGGAGCTGGGCAACTCAATTAATTGGTGCCATGCCCTTGATGCTCCTCCCGAAATTTGATCCATTTCATTTCTAGTAGCATTTTAAAGGTCCAAAATGTGGGAAACCTAAAGTTACAGACCATTATTATTTTGCCTTTGTCTATGAACATCTAAAATGGTCCGATTCGATCCAAAAGATCAACCTGATATTGTTAGAGAAATATGAGTGTTTCATGTGAACTCAAAACCATTATCCTCACCATCAAACATGATGCTGGAAACATTCTTTTTTGTGGATTTGTTTTTCTACCAAGTGCACAAGTGTTGTATTTCATCAAATGCTTTTGCAGCAGGACAATGGCCTTTGTTTGGGCCATGTGACATGTAGTTATTGATCGCTATAACTTCTGTGAGTGTTCACAGAAGATGATTGTCGTCTGAATTTCATGTAAGGATTAAGATGTTTCAGTTGGAATTGATGAAAATGCATAATATATGCCACCATTTCATGTTTGTTGAGGGTTTGCTTCTCTAGATACTTTAGTTTTTCATATGTACTAATGTTTCAGTTCCATTTTGCTTGTTCTAAATTATCATAAAGGGAAGGTTGTGCTACAAAATTTCAACAGAACACGCGTCTAAATCCGCCAGGTTTTAAATTAAAGATATCCTTTTAAAATCAGCTGAAATTAACTTTTCCTTCCATTGAGGTTTGGCAAAATGAAAGAGAGAAGAGGAAAGGAAAGAAATGAGTCTGGCTTAGAGTAACTCAAACAGGCGACAGACAGGAAATGAGTGACGGCTACTTCCTGGGACGAGGCTACATTAACATGGTACCAGGAAGAAAAAAGCACAGTGATTTGGCCAAGGTAACAGTCAGGTCATTGAAAGCATGGCTTCCTTCTTTTTAAAAAACATGATGGCTTTTTTCTTTCTGCCTCCGCTATCTTGGTTCCCACATCCCCTGTATTTCAATATTTCAATGGCTTGGTTTCAGATTGAAGTATGCATGCTTGAGTCGGCATGAGGCCTTCCCCTCTAGACGCCAGCAGAGAGATTCAATCCATAGTTGTTTTTGCATCTGAATGTATGACTTCGTCCAATGGGAGGAAGCCAGGGAATCGTATGAATTCATGATCAAATGAGGTTAAATTGGAACATAGCCTCGATCTGATTTGTTTCTCTTCGTGGAATCCACTGACTTGCTTTTTTGGCTGAAAGCAAAAGTTTATTGGCCTTATCCATGTCCTCGCCTCAAGGCAACTTTCATTTAGTAGCTCTGACATTTATATTTCATGACAAGGAGATGTTTCTGTGTGTTTTTGCTATTTTCGTTATATTAATATTTTGACATGGTTTCAGTGTTAAAATGTCAGTGCATTTTGTTGTGGCAGGTACAGAATGCCGGCATGATACCCAGCTCATGCAGTGTGCACTTGGAAGGGTGCATCAGCACAAACCCCTAGTAGGGGTCAACCCATTGTCCTTATGCCTGCCCTCACTTAGGTCACATTTACCAGTCCCTCCAGGATTTCGCAGGATTTTTTTGTGATTGTTGCGGCCTAAAATGCCAGAATTTGCGGCAGCTTTTTGAAAAGTTGTTAAAAACAATTTTTTAAGTGTTCTTTCCTTTTATTATCTCTATTATCTTATCGAATTTGTAGTAAAGTCACGGGTGATTGGATGAAATTGCAAGGTCGCAAATAAAACTCGGGGATTGGCTTAATTTCCGTGAATTGGCGCAATCACAACATTGAGATTTTCTGGAGGGACTGATTTACACTGCAAGTTGACAGTTATATCCAAATTTTCACCTTTTTTACACGTTTATTCCTGTTTATTGCATAGCAATAATCACGAGGTCACCAAAATGTTGTTGTAGTGCGAAGTGGAAAAGATGTAAGCAAAATTCTCTGATGATACATATCCATCTTGAAACGGTGATGGAGAAAAGGGGGCATTTTCCTCCACCATGTTGAAGCTGTCGTGTTCCCAGACGCTTCCCAGATGATGCCATTATCCCTTGTGCTTTGTACACTACTTCTTCGTGTTATTCGTGATGTTAAAAGTGCAAACTCCTGCAAAAATATATCCGATCAATGTTTTTGCATTTTTTTAGCTCTAATCAAAACAATTTTTTTCAAACACTAGATTTTTACCATTTAATTGACCAGATCTTACATGATGTTAGTGATTTAGGTAAAAAAAAACAACAAAATGACTTGAAAAATGAAAAATGTTTGTGGCCTGTGGTTTTTTACCTTTTATCACAGTCTGGGACGTGTCAAACATTAGTAACAACATAAGAACCTTTTTTAATGACAATTGATTTTCTCTCTAGCAGCCAGATTGTTTACCCCAGCAACAATAAAAAATCTGGAAAATCATTGATAAATAGGGTAAAATTTATAGTACTCCTTGTTATAAAACAGTTTTTAACAACACTTTTGCAAGCCAACATCTGCATTTGAGTGCAAACTTTAGCCATTCAGTTGTTAAGCATGTTAAGATCTCATAAATGTTAAAGTTTTTGTTCTCCACACCATGATTTCAATGCATGTGTTTAGGTGGTGGCAGTGGTGGTTGTAGTAGTTAAGCGGTGTCTCTGCATCTGTCTCTTATAAAAAAATCAAACAGAGACTGAACAGCTGGAGTCGCACAGCACCTGTTTCCTACACTTCCAACATACACCCCCACAGAGGACAGCTGACCTCTGCTGTGGAGAGAGAGAGAGAGAGAGCGAGAGAGAGAGAGAATCCTCAACATGTGTCTGCTTCCTTTGATATATCAGACACTTTATCATCAGATCTGATGCATGATCCTCTCACTGAAACATAAATATAACGTCTTGTGTTTGCTTTAATATTTAAATGCTGTATATTTCTATTAATTTTATTTTAATTTAAATTTAACACATTTTCTTTTTAATCTTCCACTACTTCTATATGCGTAGATGAAAAATATAAATCAAAGTTACAAATCAAATTTGATGTAAATATAAATTTGAATTCAAATCAAAGGGCTGGAGAAATTAATTTACATTTAATCATTTGAGAGATGAGAGGAAGCACAGATTTAATTTCAACCCTTACAAGTCTGGGACATTTGCTTGAAACAGTTTTATGTCTTAATGCTAGATTTTTTTTTTCCCTACAACCCAACAAATATTTTTTTTATTACAAATATTTTTTACTACATTACACAAAAATCCCACAACAAACCTGAAATTGTACAAAAAATAAAATTAAAAGTATTGCATTTACTTATTTTTATTGCAAAAAACAAAAAAATCGAGAATGAACTGTATTTTTTTGTTGTTTTATAACAATTCATAAATCTATTAAAAAAGCAAAGACAAGGTCAAAACAATTTGGAAATTATATCGAAAAAATTATGATAAATCTCCCCTAAACCTTAAACACTGTACCAAGCACTTTTTGTGCCACTATTCTTTGTTTTGTGCCAGAACAAAACACAAGCCTTATCACAGCTACTGTTCTTCCAAGGGTTATATCTTATTTTCACCATTAGAGGGCACTGATTTGTGGCACTGAGCGAAATTGAAAGATGATTTTGGATTGGCTCATATTTTTATTTGAATAACCATCCAAATTATGTGTCAACTCTTGTAATGTTCATTTAAAACCAAACGTTTTGAAACATAACCTTTTGAAACCTACACATTATATTTGAAATAAAAAAAAAATAGGTGGGTTGAGTCATTCCTAGTTCATTCAAAACAGCTGCTGTAATTGGCACATGCAGAGCAGAGACTTCTAAGTGTTAAACAAAAAAAAGAGACAGCGTTATTAACTTTTTTTTTTTTGAAGTTGCAGGGAAGTTTTCAGATCTGCTTATCTTTCGCCTCTCTGCTGGATTCACAAAAACACACAGACCCTCCCGCATTCACCTGTTTTTCTCTCTTATCACATCTGTCCTGATGGAGAAACCATCACATGCCCAATCATTAGATACTGAGAGCATGTGCACTTGTTCACTTTATTGTATTGCAGTAATTTGATGTCAGTTCTCAACTCAACACGGTTATTAATTTGTATTTCATAGAAACAAAAATACATGTTTATAAAGGCTAATGTTTTTATAAAGCACATTTCTGGAGACTCCTCACTAGTAAGAGTAAAAGAACTGATAAGGAAACAAAACCGTTCGAGTGGAAATTGTGATCTTTGGACATCATAAATATGTAAAATGTTTTTGGGTTCTTTATGTACATTGGTGTGTAAAAAATAATAAACATATTTATGGAGTAGTTTATGTTTTGGTATTCATGTGTATTAAAAAATGGTAATTTACATCAATTTGTTCAATTGGTTACCAAGTGCCAATTTGGTGGCAAATGGTGTCAATAGTGTCCACCTAGACATTGTCTTATAAAAAATCTCCAGAAAACCCATGTTTACCTTTATTTTGACAGATTTTGGTCATCTGTTGGTCTACAGTTGTGACTTCTACTCAATTGTTGTCAAAAAGTCTACCAGGGACTTATCCGAGGATAATTTCAATAATTTATACAAAGTTTGTGAATCTATAACTTTAGTTTTGTTTAAAATATCCAGTTCCTTACTTTTTCCTGATAAACTAGTAAGGGTTACCTTTTAAATGACACCAAGGACATTAATTAACCCATAAAATGTGAGAGTTTCAGCAATTTTATTTTCGATATGTCTTTTTCGGACCAATTCTCAAAAAGAGAGGTGGGTGTTAAGGGGTTAACAACTTGACCAAACTATTGAACTATGGATTAGATCAATTACCAAATGGTTTTAGGATTAGAGCTGTGTTTGGGTTAAAGAAGTTTAAAAATTTGCATCATTAGTTCATGAAGAACTGATTAACCAACTATACACGTTACATGTAAATGTATGAGGGTTTATGTGTTATTGCTTTTGTTATAATTGGAAAATGTACTTATTGAAAACTGCTAATGGGTGGAGGAGGCACCTACTTAACCATGTTAATGGGGTTGATAAGTATTGAAAGAAATCCAAAGCTGGTGCTTAAATAAGCATAGAATGCATAGAAACAGGATGGGAACAAGATCAGTTGGGTGTACAGTTGGTGTCTGTATTTTTGAGGTTCATGGGTTAGTGGTTGGTGAGTGTCAGCAGGAAGGGGATGAAGATGTTTGATGGTCAACTACACTTTCAGTTTAACCCTTTGTATAACAGTGTTGTAAAACTTGATCTAAATGTGCTAGAATGTTTAGACATATTCAAAAACACAGACACCTTAATAAAACATTTAACGTTGAAGTTCTACAGTCTACAGTACTCAAACATTTGGTAAAAATAAATGTTACTCTAAGAAAAATTGGTTTAATTTCCCAAAATGTTCAATAGTTTTGAATTAGTCTCTAAAACATAAAACGTCATATTATCATTTAAAACATTTTTACAACTTAAATTGAATAACATCTTGCTTTAAAATTAGGCTACATTCACATTGTTGTATTTTCAATTCTTTCTAAAACAACAATAAAAAGACATCAACTGAAGACATCAGTCCTCCTAAATGAACTGTTAAGTTAGAGACCAATTTCGAGTCGTCCTTTTATGTCTAAAATATTAGGGAAAGCAATAATAGCTCAGCTAAGCTTCTTCCAGAAAAATAATGATCTCTATGTAGAGTTTCAATCAGAACAGAGACCACTTTAGTTAAAATCTTGAACATTCTCCTCGCATCTGACCATCTGTTGGTTTTTCTCGATCTTAGTGCTGCATTCAAATTCTGCTAGAGAAACTTGCGAACTGAAAAACAACATGTTTCCCATTTATCTGGTATATCTGGAATCACCTTGCTGTAAGTGGGTGTGACGAGGAGCTGGGCCAATCAGGTGCTGCCTGATGAAGCACGCAAATATAACACACGCGGGAAGGATCCCAACCCAATGGCGACACACAGGGATCTCTGAGGAGAGACCCCCAAACAGTCAGGGGGAAGCTCTTGGAGGACCTAGAGTGGCATGACTCTACCCAGCCCAACTGCGGCGCCGGCAGGCCTGCAGAGTCACTGGGCCCAGCCGGAAGTACTCCAAGAAGACGCCGCCATGAGGATGGCCCTCTCAAGCTTGATGAACCAAGAGAAGGTAGGGCTCCAGTGCTCCTCTGGATTCCTCGAGCCCGGGACACCGAGCGATGCCAGCATTGAGGGCGAAGCTACTTAGACACTGGGGCTTGGCTCCCCAATGGATAACGGACTTCTTGATTTTAATGACCAGTGATGTGAGTGTGGTCTCCTACCGTTGGGGTTTACGACTGTGCCTTCACATGTCTCTCAACATGTCTCAAGTATGGCAGAGGTTGTATTATCTTGAAGGTGGCACAGAAGACATGGGACATCATCGGTAGGTGGACAAAGGTTGTTCGCTTGGCTGCAACTTGGGCTAGTAATTATAAACATTTACATATGTACATGCATACCACAGTGGAACATCATAAATATTATGGGTTATATATGGCATTATAAGAGCATGCTTGGCTGTGAGTATGAATGCATGGCATAAAGTACTCACCCACGTGTGCATCCTAAAGAACCTTGGGTCTGCGGGTCAGCAGTGAATGAAAGAACGCATTGTGTGTGTTCTTCTCAGCCACACGTTTCCCATCAGAGTTTGATTCACAGAGTGTGAAGGTGGAACACACACACACAGCACAAGAATCACTGGTACACACCTTTCCCAGTTTGAGCCAACCTTAGGAAACACTGAGAAAATCTTAAAAAACTGTGCATTAGAGTTATAATTAAGATAATAAACTGAAACTATGAAAAATAAGATTACCTGATAATTATTTATAACTAAGCCTGAGACAATTGGTTAAAATATTAAGAAATATAATGTTTATCCCAGCACTTTTTGCAGCTTAACAGTTTGATTCCTCATTTCCACATTCCTGCTCACCGGGTGATTACACTATGAAACAAATTCCATTGTTTTGAATGGGATCGTGTCCGAAATTCCAGCATTCGTGGATTCCAATCCGACAGAAAGTTCAGCTGGGAGATAATTTGACCACGATACCCGATGTTACTTGACCTACCAGATTGGCGAGGTCAGGTTTGTAGATTTTTAGGATGTGAGTATTGTTGATGAGTAAATTCTATGTGTAGATGAGTATTTTTTTTTCTAAATAACGTTGTTTTGTAGCCGGGATCTCTTCGGACACCTTTGTATGCTGTGAAATTCTACGCTGTTCAGGAGTTGTGTGACTGGTCTTTGACACAACTGAGCTTGGAACCGATCCCTTTGCTTTAGTTTGCTAAGGAGTATAAAGATTGGACTCAGGTGGCAATGGAAGAAGGTCATATGATCTGATAAGTCCAGATTTACCCCGTTCCAGAGTGATGTGCGCGCATCAGGGTAAGAATAGTGCCAACTGTACAAGCCGTCAGTGCTATTATCTGGGGTTGCTGTAGTTGGTCAGGTATGGCTTCAGCCACTGGATGTGCTCAAACAATGAGGTCAGAAAATACTGAATGACCCATTTATTCCATCAGTGGATTTTTTTCTTTCATTATGGCCTGGACTTATTTAAAGGTGCCAAGATTCGTTTGGCTAAAATTGTGAAGGAGTGGTTCAGAGAGAATGAAACATCCTTTTCAAACATTTAACCCCATTGAGAATCTTCGGGATGTGCTGGAGAAAGCTTTGCAGTGGTCAGACTGTACCATCTACCTTCATTAAAGAAAGATCTTGGTGAAAAAATCAATGGAACACTGGATAGAAATAAACCGAGTGACATTGCAGACACCTACCAAAACAATGCCACCAAGAACATGTGACATAATCAAAGCTAAAGACCCTTGATGAAGTATTGGAGTGTGAGACTCTTTACAAATTGTAAAAAAAAAAATGTGTGTAATGTGAGTCAGGTTTTGAACATTTTCATCCAGTATGGTGCAAAAATATATACAGTGGTAACCCGAGATACGAAATTATTCCATTCCAGGGTGGCTTTGTATCTTGAAGCAAGTTTTACATGTACAACACCCAATTCGTGCAACGGCTCTCAGAAACAACAGTATAAGTTGATAAAAAAATGGAAAACCAGAGAAAAATCAAGTAACATTTCTTCAATCCATAAATCTACACATTATTAATGTAATAAATGATAATAAACACAAGCAAAATATGTAATACGTACACAAATGTGAAACCTTACCGTGAGTGTCGGAGGAGATGGAATGGATGGCAGGAAACATTATTGTACCACGTATGAAAGTTAACTTTCTCGAGATATTTCACAAATCATTAATGCCAACACGGATTCAAGAACAAGCATAGACAGTAGCGAGCGTACGGGAGAGAGCGCTTCTGAAAACGCGTCACAGGATTTCTCTAAATTGCGCTACAGAACACCACTTTCCATGTTATAAACGTTATTTCTTTTACGACACCTTGACTCTAACATTTGTTATAGTACATTATTGGTAATCTATACATAATGTTTCGTAAAACTGATTTAAAGTGTTTTCAAGTGTATCAGCCACCTTTAGCACTGTCTGCAATGGGTGAATTGAGCACCAGGACCCGGATGTCAGACTTAACAAGCGGATAATAGAGCAGAACTGTTGGTGTTTGTCATATCTTGGAATTTTTTTCATATTTCAAAGTAAAATATTTCCCGCGAGACATTTCG
Organism: Danionella cerebrum; assembly: GCA_007224835.1. Classification (NCBI taxonomy): domain Eukaryota; kingdom Metazoa; phylum Chordata; class Actinopteri; order Cypriniformes; family Danionidae; genus Danionella; species Danionella cerebrum. The sequence continues at coordinate 138,156 of SRMA01026122.1, forward strand.
TATCTCGAACATTTCATAACTCTAGGCATTTGTATCTCAAGGTACCCCTGTATTTGGTAATTCCTGACCATGAACTATTCCCACACAGTGTGCAGCTCACCAGCAGATCAGTGTTTAAAAACCTCCATCAATGTCTGTCAAAGATGTCCGAGTCTGGACCACACATGCAATGAATTATCCTCTCAAACAACTGAATTGCTCTATTTTCCATTGAACTGGGCTCGAGACATAGATCGCACTCTTCAAAAGTTATGGAACAAGCATCTAGCTACGTTTTTGATTCACGTAATTCATGTAAAATATTCCAAGTAAACTCTTAGTCAAGTTTTGAGAAATTAAACCAAACCTCATCCCACCTTAATAACCATACCACCGTGTTTCTCAACAATCTAAGCCCAGAACTGAATCCAACACCATCTACAATCCATACATCCATTGTCAAACTTTTGCACGGTTCTCTGTTTTCTTTCTCCATAGAAAAGCAATTGATCTCAATCATCGGGCCATTATCTTCAGCCAGCAATTATCCAGATTGTCACTTGTGCATTTGACCTAATAACCCGAGCAGATCACTGGGGCCCCCAGTGATGGGCACACACAGGGAAAAACATTGGTGAGGCAGAAGGCAGACAGAGTCATGGTTTCATCTCTGGAGAAATGTGAAACAAGAGTGCTGAGTGATGTCTCACTGCGCTCGCACATTCCCATGGAACTCTGTGAGGTTTTATTTGATTGTTAGAGGATCATGTGGACGAGACTAAAACACTTGCTGACACTTCAATAGTAGGGAAATAAACAGCTCTGTTACCATTGGCAGCAGTTAGGACAGACGCTGAAAGCCACACTACTCCATTTAGGAAAGATAAATCCCATACAGGACTACGTTATTAAAACACAATTATTTTTATGTAGTTTTATTATTCATTTAACTATTAAAAATTAAATCACACTTCATGCATAATTCATGATTCATTAACATACAGCCACCGGCCACTTTATTAGGTACGCCTGTTAGTGTTTTTTTTTCATTGCCAGATTTTTCTCTCTCTTCCACTTCTAGCTCCATGATTATGCTGAGATTTTCTCCAGGTGTGCTTCCTCACCTTTCTACCCTATATAAAGCTCCTCCTCTCCCAATGCGAGGCTCCTAGTGACTCCAGAGAGGGAGTTGTCTCTGTACCTGGAGTATTTTGTGTTTTTTGACTCTTGGACTGTTCAATAAAGACTTTTGCATTCAGAATGGTTATACTTTTTCATGGCATAGATTCAAAAAGGTACAGGAAATTCCATGTTGCCTTTAGCTATACTTGTCCTAAAAGCAGGCTAATGCAGTTCCAGATGATAAAAAAACACATTACACAACATCCTGTTGATCATTTGTTTAGCTCTAATTGGTCAGAAAGAGTCATTATAAGTGTTACATCTCTATAAGCATCTTTACGATGTATGAGACAAAAACCCAGGACAACCACATGACTTCAGAATCGCCGGCAAACAACTCTACCAAGTACCAAAATGGTCTTGACAGTGGACAAAAGAGAAGGTGCAGACCTTCCTTTCACTGATCAAAGAAGACTGTGTCCAGTAAGGGCTCATTGTTGCGAAGAGAAGTGAGAGGGCTTTCCAGGAGATTGCCTTTTCTGTCACATTCGCTATGATCTTACCAAGCAGAACTCCAATGACATCGACGAGTTGCAAATCTTGAGTGACATCAGGATACCGATGGAAACACAAAGGCAAATCGTGGCAAGTAAAACTAAGCAATACCAACAACATTGGTGAGGTTACTAAATCCAGTTTTAAGTGGCATTAGTAGTTCTTATGTTTACAAGCATTCATTGACAAACAAAAGTACATCACCTCCTCCCCTTCACCATTAGATGGGGGGGGGGTGTTCCTTGTTCTGTCTCACTCGTGAAATCACCTTGTGATACCAGGCTGATTAGCTATAAGACAAACTCATGGGAGCTTTTGCTATGATCATGGATAACCTCTACCGCAATGTAAAAGCAAATGAACACAACTTTAAAAGAGTATTTTGACGTCTGTACAAACACTATATTGCCAAATGTTTTTTAAATCTAAATTTAGAGCACACAAACTTATTAACATTACATTCTAAAACCAAATGGTTTGAAAGAAATGGCTAATCCTTTGCAGCTATACAACTACATTGGTCAGGCTTTCCAAAAGGTTGTGCAGAACTTTGTGATTTGCAGTCTTTGAGCCAATTCATTCATCATGTAAATGCTTTGATGCACATCAATTTTGAAAATACGCAAAAAAACGATCACATACTTTTTATCCGATAATAAACACATTTACTGAATCCCAGTCCAACATAAAGGCAGTTTGTTTCCTGTCAGAACTGGGGCGTAGTGGGCTGACATTAATGAACCGATTTAATTGGATAACATCTGAAATGTTGTTTTGGTCATTCTAAAATTCCTTAAACCAATTTCTGTCATCAAAGTGGTTCGGGATTATCTTCTCCCAGAACTTTCCTAAACCGGCTGGTTACCAAAGAGCCTCAAAAGCAAGATGACATGACTGTTTTATCACGTATGTTATCATTTCATATTTGCCACCAGTTTATCAGGAAGTGACAATTTTGTTCTCTTGGACTCGTTGGATGGAAACATTGCGTTATTTGCGAATATTTTATGTGATATTTCAGTTTTGAGCATAGATTTTATTCACCTTTGGATAGAAACATGGCTACAATGTGACAACTGGAGCTTTCAAAAGATTACTTACTTCATAATATATAGATAAAATATAAAAGCTGTCATTTGTTACATACTGTACCTTTAATTTAGAATAACTGAACTGACTTGTGGTAGAGTTGCAATACACTTGTTGGTTCCCTTCTATTCCAATGTATAAGGAATTGCCAGACATTTAATACAGGGTCAAGGCAAAGCCTTCTCTTCAGAGGTTCAAAAAAAGACTAGATCTCAAACATTTTGTACCTTTGTCTTTAGGTTTGGTTACTGCAACTGAATAGAATATTCTTTCTCTCCCTCTCTCTCTCTGCAGACATCCTGTACTTTCATAAAAGATACAATATGAAAATAATGCCAGTGATTTTCTGGTTCAAATGGTGTTTTTTGTACAACTGAACATAAATGAAAATGTGCGCTATTACCTGAGCTCATGCTTCCTGCTGCTTACACAGACCTTTCCCATACACTATCAGATCTGGACACAAATCCTAACCATAACTCAAAGCTGCTGAGCCCAGTGATGAACACCGATAACACACAACACTGACTGAAACAAGCCATAAGATGAGAGTGCAGAGTGGATTCATTTTTTTCTTCATTGTGAAACTGATATTTGTTTTGTTGTTTTCAAACGCATCCCTTTTTCTAAATAAATACTGTTTTCATAATCTTTTAATATTTTTTACAAATATTGAATATATAGACAACGTTACAAATATAGACGTCACTCTCTTGTTCCTGGAGTTACTTATGTGAATGGCTCTCTATTGGACAGCACACAACATGTAACTTCATCCGTTCTGGAAGCACAGTGTGGACACAAAACATTTAAAAGTGAACTGTCAATGTACAGATTAAAATATTGTGCTGTAGTCTTTTCCCTTAATTTATAATAATGTTGACATCTATAATACGAATATGTTCCTTCTTATTAAAACAATGGTTATAAATATTTTTTTTGTGCACAGTAGGAGGCAAAGATCAACCTCCTCATTTAGACTCTAGATAGATTCATGGTTTTTCGTTGGCACCACTCTTTCGGCCAGATGTGTGAGCTCCGATTGGCGCCCGTGGTTTTCGATCAAGGCACATTGTCGCACGAAACCTCAGATTGAAAAAGATTGAAACCTCAGATTGATCATTTACCCCTGCCTCTTGCCCAATGTGCGCTAGAGATTGGCACCGGCAAACCCCCGTGACCCCAAAAGGGAATAAGCAGGTTGGAAAATGAATGAAGGAATGAATGAATGAACATTCATGTATTTGGCAGATGCTTTAATCCAAAGCGACCTACATTTGAAAGAACGAAGACATTTCATTGTGGTCAGTGTGTAGAGGCATTTATGCAAAAATGTATTACTCCTCAGCAGTGCAGCAAAAATATTTGGAAAAAAAAATTTTCACTGAAAAATAGCACTGGTTAATTCTATCAGCGAGGGTATTTATTAAGAACTCCTAATTGTCCTATTATTTTACTCTATTTACTAATGAGACCATTTTTTTTTCTTGGAGGATACATACTTTGTGTGTTGCCAAGGTTTTTCTAAACTTTTGACCGGTACTGTATCTGCTGCTAGAAGAGCAGTACCTACTGTATTTTGACCTTATGAACTAAATGGTTGTTATATTCTGTTCCTAAAACTGGAAGCAGCATAAGAAGTAAAAGCAGACAGACATGAATGGCTCTCTTTAAACAGTGGCTCGGTGGAGCAGGATTTGGCAGAGTTCAAGCCTGTGAGTAATTTCCTTCTGTTCATTTGGGAGAAGCAGAAATAAATGGCTTCTATGAAAGGAGACTGTGATGGCAGGTTGAACAAGAAGGGAACACATCGTGAACATTATACGCTCTTATGGAAATGGCAAATAAGACATAATGGCAGTCTGTGTGTGTCATGAGTTTGGGGAAAAAGTGAAACCGCCTTTTCATCTTGGAAAAACGTAAAGGACTGTTGACTAAGTGAAAGAAAAAGTCTCAATGAGTTAGGAATAGAAAAAATCTAAAATTCTGATCTTTAATTCCAAACATTCCTTTAGTTTTTTTAATTATACATTTCAGCTTGTTCAAAGTTCAGTAGCCCTTATTTTGTAGATTTAGTTCTACTAAAGAACTACATTTATTTCCAGATATATTCAACAAAAAATAATATTTATTCATCTTATTAAAATTTCATACATTTGTTTCTCTCCTAACACCATAATTAGTCATCCATGCTGCAGTCCACACCCACGTCAGACACATCAACTATTAGTAACCCTTTCCTCAGTCTAGTGTCTTGTCTACGGTCCACCACACTGAACTTCCATAGCTCTCTCCATTGTCCATACCCTCATCTGCTGCTGTCCTTGTCTTGTCCAATGATCTCCTCAACTACTGGTCTCATGATTCCCTCGTTTCTTGGTTCCCTAGTCTCCTCAGCTGTTGGTTTCCTTGACTTTTCTACTAGTCTCCTCGACTGCTGGTTTCCTGTTTCTCTCATTTAACAGGTTACCTAGTCTCCTCGACTGCTGGTTTCCTGTTTCCCTCATTTAACAGGTTACCTAGTCTCCTCAGCTTGGAATTTCCTTGTCAATTGATCTCTTCAACTGCTGGTTTCCAGGTTCCTCTCATCTACTAGGTTCCCTAGTCTCCTCAACTGTTGGTCTCCTTGTCTATGATCTCCTCGACTGCTGGTTTCCTGATTCCCCTTATTTACTAGGTTCCCTAGTTTCTCAACTGTTGGTCTCCTTGTCTATTGATCTCCTTGACTTCTAGTTTCCTGATACCCCTTATTTACTAGGTTCCCTAGTTCCTCAACTGTTGGTCTCTTTGTCTATGATCTCCTCGGCTGCTGGTTTCCTGATTCCCCCTCTTTACTAGGTTCTATGGTCTCCTCAACTGCTGGTCTCCTTGTCTACTGATCTCCTCAACTGCTGGTTTCCTGGTTCCCCTTTATTCTCTTCAGTCTCTTTATCTTGTTTACATGTCTCCTCAAGTGCTGGTCTCAGGGTTCCCTAGTCTTCTTGTTCCCTCATTAACTGTGATCCCAAGTCTCCTCAATTGCTGGTCTCCTTGTCTTGTCTACTTATCTCTTTATCTGCTGGTCTCATTTTTTCCTGATTCCATCTTCTTTTGTTTCCCTCAACCCCTGGTTTCTGTGGCTCCTGGTTCCCCAGGTGCCTGGTTGTCAGGTCAGCACCTGTTTTCCTGTTCTCATGGTTTCATATTAACATTAATACAGCAGATTTTTAATTGTTCACCATGTATTTATTCTTTTTCAATGTATTTCTGCTTAACACTTAAGGACACATGGTCTGATGGGGCCTATTTCAGTTTAAGTTTGGAAAAGACCTGAAATGCATAGCTTTTCATTTCTTGTAATACCAGAGAGCACGGCGGTATTTCTGTCACAGTTCTTGTCTTTTCTTGTTTTGCTTTATTTCTCTCATTTTTCATCAGTCTCCTGGCTGCCAATGTTTTAACTTTAATTAAATAATTGGCTTTTCACTTGCCTTCAGAGTTTCCTGTTCTATGCCTTCTCTCCCATGTCTCCATTGTCTTGTAGCACTCCCCTGATTGTTTCCACCTGGTCCGTTGGTAGCTCAGTATTTGTCTTTGTGTTCTCTGTCTCGCGCGAATTGTCTATACCAGAGGTCTCATTACATCGATCACAATCGACCGCTACCAGTTGATCGTTTCCCTCGGCATTCGCAGAAACACAATTCCGTCTATGAGCAACCCACTGACATGGAATCGCTTAGGGACCGTCTGCAAATTACCAGATCCAAAATATGTTTTACCCAGAATATGCTTCATAACTTCATTCTAAATTGCTCTATTACAACCAAAATCAAGCAACACGCCACTCCTCACCTGCATATTGTACTGCACTCAGTTTCATAAATATTGAAATATTTATTAGAGAATCATTTTTATTCTTGATTATTTGGATCTATATTTTAGCCGTATCTGCCTGCATGCAGCGTGGGCTTATTGTTCTAGTTTCTACCAAGCGATCGGCATGTTAATATTATCTAAAGTTATCTTGTTAAAGTGGTTTTGAACCATTTGTGTAGTTCTTGCTTGTTCTCCTTTGGACATAGTTCTAGTTAATTCTAGTCAATTCTCCCCCGTTGAGGTTTTACGTTGTACTTTATTAATGAAGTCTGTAAGCTCTTTTTTTATTCCGTTGAATTTCATTGCCTGTCAATTACGTTACTTCGTATCTGTTGTTAAATATGTCATTGAACATTGAAGAAAAGTATTTTTGAATTGAGAGAGGTTTTTAATATCCTGTTGAACAGAGGGTGAGCTCTGGTTTGCAGGGGGCTGCTTTTAATCCCTGTGCTTCCTCTTTTAAGCTCTTCCTCTAGCTCTCTCTCTCTCTCTCATACAGAATCTCCTTTCTCTTCCTGGGAAAAAACGTACTCTTCTCCCATGCACAGATGAGCTTGAGAAAGCGCCCGGGGCTGATGGAGCACTGGACGGTCAGGAACACAGAGGTCAGCGGTCGCACCTACATTAACTCAAGGCAGAAGCACAAACGCAAAGCAGATCTGCAAACACTAAGGAGGTCTGCAGAGGGTCAAAATGGCCGCCTAGAGTCCTCAGATCATTCCTGACCAGAAGAAACCATGCCTTAAGGCTGATGGCATTTGTGTGTTTCTGATTTAAACTGCTCTAAGAGGCATTTATGAGAATGACATTTCTCAACATCTGCTAATGAGGAAAATATTCAATCAAGCACTACAAGAAGCACCAGGGATAGTTACACACGAGTGCCTTATAGACAGGTCACCTCCTACGTGTCGACCTTTTCTCACTCATAAACAGGCTTGAGTTTTATTCTTTGAAACACAAGTTACTTTAAATATCTGAAACGTGGAATTTGACTTTAATTCCCTTGAAAGTAAAGGCTTTTTCAAACAGCTTCATTTCCGAGCTTTCTTACTTTTACTAGGATGTTTTGAAAATTCTTCAGATGTAGCATAATGCTTCTTATAAAGGATTCTAAAAGTCAGTAGTGCAGGATTTGGCAGACTGTAGGAAATGTAGGCAAAAATGAATCAGAATGAGCTTTATTGCCAGGTATGTTTGCACAGGAATGTGTTTTTGTGCAGAGCCACTACAGTGCAACAGATTCACAAGACAAGACAAGGTACAGGTAATAAAAATAAAATAAAAATCCAAATTTACAAAATAGACATTCTAAATTTACAAAATAGACATTCTAAATTTACAAAATAGACATTCTAAATTTACGAAATAGACATTCTAAATTTACAAAATAGACATTCTAAATTTACAAAATAGACATTCTAAATTTACAAAATAGACATTCTAAATTTACCAAATAGACATTCTAAATTTACCAAATAGACATTCTAAATTTACCAAATAGACATTCTAAATTTACCAAATAGACATTCTAAATTTACAAAATAGACATTCTAAATTTACAAAATAGACATTCTAAATTTACAAAATAGACATTCTAAATTTACCAAATAGACATTCTAAATTTACAAAATAGACATTCTAAATTTACAAAATAGTCATTCTAAATTTACAAAATAGGCATTCTAAATTTACGAAATAGACATTCTACATTTACAAAATAGGCATTCTAAATTTACGAAATAGACATTCTAACACAGTATTCTATCGATATTCAAATCTCAGATTCAAGAAAAAGGGTCAGTTGTTGCAGTTGTCAGCATGGTTACAAAAGGCAAATCTCTTGCCTTACTGGTCAATATATGTTCATACCCTTAACTATGGTCATGTATAGTTTGGTTTGAAGTAATGGCCAAAAGGATACAAGCATCAGAAATAAGATTTCTCCACAGGCTGGGCTATGTTAGCAATAGGATGAGGAGCTCCATCCTTCAGGAAGGGTTCAGAGAAGAGCCACCACCCCACCACATAGAGAAGAACCAGTTGAGGTTGCTTTGGTGTCTTTTTATGAAGACTTCTGGACACCTCACCATTAGGGTTTTTAATACATTCTTAAACTGGAGAACATGAACAGTTATTGCCAGATGTTATATGCAATCGTTCCAAGTCAGACACGGTTAAAAAAAAAATAATAATTATAAGATGCTACTGAAATTGACATTTGTCATTTTCTTTGAAAGTACCATTTTTTATCTAGTAAAAGTTAAGTGAACTAAATTAACCGATTCTTGTAAATATATATATATATATATATACACAGAACTAAATCTTTTTTAGCTTGCCATTTAACATTTATCTTCAAAGGTGCTATTTAAAAACAACTATCAAATTTATGAAATTTATGATATACATGACCAGCATTTGTCTGTAGCACATTAAAAACAACAAAGAACTTCTTTCGTACCAAAAAGCCCATAACAGTTTATTTACACTAACATATCAGTACCTCAAATCCACAAAGAACCAGGGAAGAAGAAAAAAGAGCTTAAGGGGTTCTTTAAAGCTAAAAAAGGCTATATAGCACCCTCAAACCTGCATGAAACAAGCAAGAACCTTATTTTTTAAAAGTGTCAGCGCTATTGATTTTCACCCCATATGACTAATTTCAAAGCTTTCACAAACAGAAATCATTTTTCTGTTGCTGCAGAGAAAGCTTTCATGCATTTCTCAAGCTCTTTACAATCTTAAGGCTATGATGATTCTATTTTTGGCCAGTAGCATGGTATGCTAGCAGGAGTCTAGCTTGCTTGTGAAAAGACATGAGCTGATGGATTTGCCTGATATGGCATGAGTTATTGAAATCCAGCTGTCCGTGACGCACAACCTTAAACCCTTGACTCTGGGTCTGAACAAGAGAAAGAGTTTGATTAATACAGATGACCTCCAGTGGGGCAGAGCTTAATTGTATGTAGCATTTTTACGTGATGCACTTTCTTGGATGGCAGAATTGTTTATTAATCCTTGTGAGCGAGACCTGAGGTAATTTATTTAGGGTCAGGGTTGAGCACCGAATGAGAGTCGGGCTTGTGTGAGTGAAACTGTTGTGAAACAAGTTGTTTCCATTCAACCGAGTGCAACATATGACCTTAAATTGAAAGTTTAACTAACATTTTTAATTCTTATCCTTTTATATTTCAGTCATAATTGATAAAATAGAAGCAAAAAACTAATCCCCACAGCTCCTCTGTTTCACACTTGTGATTTACCCATGGAGACTAAAGATAAAGGGAATTCTTTTTTAGCTAGAAAATAAACAAAAGGTCAGCTGCTTCCAAATATAAAGGTCTACTTACATAGAACTGACTGAAGTTTCAGTTAAAACATGTTTTTTGTGTGCTTGGAAGATAAATGTTAAGGTTCAGGGGGAGGAACTAAATGAATGACAGGAATCAATGAGTGAATTGTCATTTTTAATATGTAAAGTACCCCTTCAAACAAACTCTAAATAAGAAAAAACCTTGCTCTGGCCCCAGTTCTGACTGGATCCTGTCTGCATTTCCAATGAAGTGGATTAGTCGGCGGGTGGGAAGCCTGTGCGGCCAGGTCCGGCTGCGCTCTGCCTGATAAACGGCCTCTGCGGAGGGATGCGGACGACAGGAAGAGTAAATTTCAGCCAGGAAGGCAGAGGGAGAGAGCAGGGAGGGAGTTCCAGAGACAGATGGGGGGAACTGGGGTATATAGCTGAGCGATGAAAGAGCAAGATAGCGAGAATTAGGCTGCAGACGTTAAAATGCACTAGTCATGAATACGTAAAGCTTACTACACTGATGCCAGGAGATTATTCCTGGGCAAACTCTTTTACACGTGTGTGTAAATCTAAATCTAACTTCCTTTTGTACCCATATCTGTAAATGTATGCTCAGCAGAATCAGAAAAAAAGTGCACAACTAATGTGATCTCTATTTTAAAATATAGAAATTTAAGGAATAAAAGTGCATTCATGTTTTAGTGACGTAGCATTACTATAGCGTTTGTACCATTAAAGTGAGAGAAGGTATAACAAAACTTCCCGTTTTGACCTGAAAAAGCAAATGCGGTACATCTTCACCATGTTTCCTTACAATACATGGCACTCTCATAAAGATCCATTGAGATTGAGGGAGATGTCTCTTGTTTCTTTTTGTTCAAATGTAAAAACGGTTTGCACTGGATACTCAGAATGTTTGCTAATAGCTAATATCAGTTCTTCTAAGGCTTCATTTGATTTTGATTAGGGGTGTGCATTGTTTTGTGAGATTCGTGCCTTGTTGAGGGCATAAACCTGCCCGAAAAGTCAAAACTGGTGAAAATGTACATCTGATTGTGGTTCAAAAAGTGGCTACATAGTGCTACCCAACGCATTTCAGCTTATGTTGCACTCTTAGTTTGTCATATGCAAATTAAATTTGACGTGTAGGGTACCAAGACTGAAAAATAAGAAAAATTGGATCGCGTTTCCAAAATCGTCAGCTAAATCTTTCAAAATTACCACTTTTGCTCGTGCCATGCTTTCCTTTGTCTCCAAACTCCATCAGTATCTTTAGGCACATGGGATGTTAAATTGTGAAGGTTTTTTTTACAACATTGTACAATGGCACATACCACAATTTGGTATGTGTGTTAAGAGTCCGTAGCTGTGTCCCAATCTAGGTACTTAAAGCCTCTGGAGGGTCCTTCCTACCCAACCTTCCACTGAAGGCTGCATAAGCCATTGGTAAATGGATGATCGATCTTCTTCTGTTTTTTGTTTGTTCACCAGCTGGATCAGTAGTTTGGATCCCAAATGAATGAATCAATGACTGTCCTTGAAGGAGTTTGCATGTTCTTCCTGTGTTTCCTCCGGGTTCCCCCACAATCCCAAAAACATGTGGTTAGATTAATTTAATAATCTATATTCCCCATTAGGTGTGAGTGTGTGTGTTGCCCTGCGATGGACTGACGACCTGTCCAGGATCTCCAAAAAAGTCATTTGGAGTGTACTTTCAACAGGAAGTCAGTTTTTTTGTATTTAATTTAGTTATATATTTAAACACAGAGACAAAGCTAAATGTCTGCATGTGAAAGGCATGCGGTGGTGGAGTTTTTGTTTTACGTTTCTAAAGAAAGGATCTCTTAACACCACATCATAAAAAAAAACTATTACATGGCTAAAGCTGGTTTAAGATACTATGTTCCAAAGCGTTCCAAGAGCATTGCACGGTCATAACTAATTTTCCAATAGTGAAACTTGTAATTGATGAAATTCCTTGATTAAATCTGGTACCTTTGTGTCCAAAGCTGGTTCAAAACATAGCTTTACTTTGAAGAACACTTTAAAGTTTTCTGGTAAAACAGTTACCATGAAGCTGTGGATCAAATTCTGAAATATAACAGACTTAGTAAACGTACACTCAGCTTTCTGCTTTATTTCTACTCTAAAAAATGTTAAGATGACCCATCAGCCGTGCTGCAGATCAGAAGTGTGTTGCAGTGTGCATGCTTGAGCATGAAATGCTTCATTGCTTCAGTAAGTGGTTTGTAAGATGCCGGTGACATTCGCTATATTTCCCCAGTGTTCAGTAAGCACTCGACAGAATCAATTTCCTCTCATTGTTCAAGTATGGAATGTGTTTCCCACTCAGAGACACTCAACAGAAATCAGGCTCAATGACAGCATGCAGAGAAACCGTGGAAGTGCTTTACTCACTTCCTGTCAATCAGTGGCTGGAGAACCACCAAGTTTTTTTTTAACAGCTTTCAAACACAGTGAAAGAAACATTAGCATTTTTTATTAATGTATTCATTTCAGTTCTTTGCAATTATGTGTTGGTTTATACTAGTGGCTTGAGCAAATATTTTTATGGTTTTTAAGTTAAAAATCAATGGTTTGTGAAGAAAATCCTCCAAGGGAGTTAGAGAAAGTCTCCATTAATCGTGATTGGACAATTAAAGAGTTAAAGAAAGAGTGGAGAATGGAGAGATGAACCATCGAGTTCTTATTATATACTTTTGATCGAGATTACTTTGTTCAGGTTTTAAGCTCAACCCTATTGATAAAATCTGTAAGATTTCTACCAACATGAAAACAAGACTTTGAACACTGGAGATCTTCATTTTAATGTCATTCCTTTGAGACTTTATTCATGGACTCTTTTGAATGAACAACATCAACTGCCCCAAACTCATGAGAGCATGGGGTCGTGTCTAGACCACAGAGGTAGACAAAGATGGAGAGGTGAGGGGTGGAGAAGGGAAGCTGTTCATTAGTCAGAGCTTCTGACTTAGAGGCAGCGGCTGCCAATCAATTGGCAAACTATCTCTCAATATCTTTTTGAAATTATTTTGGTAAATTTTTATTTTTTTCTTCCCAATTCATTGCCCTGTACTGTTCACTGAAGAAAGGATTCCAAATGTTTGCTGATTTTTATAAACTTTCTTAAATACAATATTTATTCTATTGAATATTTTTTAAATAATTCTATTGTCGATAAGTATTTCATCACCCTGTGATTTTGCAAGCTCTTCATTATAGAAGTCAGGGGGGGTGGGGGGTCTAGCATTGTAAACAGTGGTAAATTATTGCAAAGAGAGACTAAATCGAATACCTAAAAATATAAATTTATCTGTAAATTACACACCTAAAGACCTTGGACATGTGCTACTAAATTAGTATCATGAGCAGAGTGCCCCATTATTTTGCTTTTAAAAAGTCCAGCTACAATCACAGCAGGTGTCTTGAATTAAGTAAGAATGACGCGACCCACCTATTGTTTAATTTTGATTTCAAATATAAAGAGTAGGTTTCAAAAAGATAATTAGCTTTAGTTATTTTTGTTTAAACCGATCATTATAAGGATTAAGAAACATAATTTACAAAATAATTTAAATGAAAATGTGAGTGTGCGATCGTCTTTCAGTTTCCTTTTACAGACCCCAAATCAGTGGCATCAAGTGGTTAAACGTTGGGATATCCCTTTGAAGTACAAGACCTGTGATGTTTCTTGTTCTGACAAAAAAGCACAATGGAACAAATAGGGCTTGGAACAGTGTAGAAGGTTTAGGAAAAGTTTAATGTTTTTTATATACAATTTTCACATTGTTTTCACCTTGTGTTTGATTTTTTGGGGGATTTTTTTATTTTTATGTCGTTTCAATACTTTTAGTTTATTCTTATAAAACATAAAAACTGTTCATTCTCAATTTTTGCAGTAAAAAAATACAATCTTATATTTAGAGATGTAAATATATTTTAATTTTAGGTTTGTGGAATTATTTGTGTAATGTAATGAAATATATTTGTAAAAAAAGAAGCTGGGTTGTATCTAAAAAATTCTATCAAGGATTGCCCCAATTTTTTTGTCACAACTGATTTAAAAATAATTTATTGCAGCAAATTGTAAGGTAGTAAAAAATGCTCAAAAAGGGTTAAGTATCAGAAATCTTTCTGATAAGGAAATGATCAAATACTTGTTTGACACAGTAATTTACAAATAAATTAGAAAAACATAAAGTGGGATTTCCAGATTTTTATTTTTAGATTCTGTCTCTCAGGGTGGAAATGCATCTATGCTGAAAATTCTAGACCCCTCCATAATTTCTAAGTAGGATGTTTGCATCAAATACTTTTTGACTTCACAAAAAAATAACGGTAAAAAATAGCAGTATTTATAAGTTAGCTTTATATTATCCCTTTATATGTTTTATTACCATTTTCATATTTTTTAAATCAGAGCAGATAAGGAATATAAAAAAATACAACTCAGCATAATGCTGGATCAGTGCGTCATGTACTTGTTTTTATGCATGTGTTGATTTTTTACATAACTTGTCACATATTTTTGGGACTGACAAATGCTTATTGAACTGTCAAGAGGAAGGGGAATCTTACATCAATAAAATCTGGCTGTTGCGTAAAGTAAAACCCTAAGATCCTGAAAATCAACATAATTTATCTTCCAACATGGTTTATGTGATTGTTTGCATGCATGTATGTAGAGGGTGATGGTCAAGGGGTGCGGAGGGCCCTGTATTGCGTTAACTGATGCCTCAGGGGAAGATGGAGGGGAGAACACTGACCTCCACCAACACAAACATCCCTCCTGAGAGAAGAGAAAGAGAGAATGAACATTCCTGACTAGAGAGAGAGAGAGAGAGAGAGAGAGAGAGAGAGAGAGAGAGAGAGAGAGAGAGAGAGAGACAGACCTTGCAGCTTCAACGATTTACTAGATGGAACATAATTTTGGGTAAAACATTATCTAAAACTGGATCAACTTCATGATCCACATCTACTAGATTCCGTGTCTTTCGATGCCGCATGGTTTACTTTACAGGCTGTGACTTGGGTCAGGCAAACCATTAAGGTACTTGCACAATGAGTTGGAATATGGATCATTGAATATTTCTTTTCTATTTCTTTTCTGTGGTCTCCTGGTTAGTGGTAGTTGACCAAAGTTTGAATCATGGCTTGTGATCATGTCTTTGATTTTCACTTCCTGTTTATCTGTACAAGTACCTGTGTTATTCTCAATACAAGCCCAAAAACTGACATCCAAATGAGGATTTATTTGCAGTTTGATTCCACTTTGCATATACTTACAAAGTTCCTGCACGCAGCGTGTCTGTTTTGCAATAAGTAGGAATGATGCAACCCAGCTATTGTTTCATTTTCTTTTCAAATAATATTCAAAAATATCAGTTTGATTTTTTTGTGTTTTAAACAAACAGTACGAGCGTTGTGGCACATAATTTGCAAAGTATTTCAATTTAAATTGTCTTTCAGTTTCATTTTACAGACCCCAAATCGATAACATCTAGTGGTCAAAAGAAGTGATAACCATTGGAAGTGCAAGATACCTGGGATATGGCTTGTGCTTTTCAAAGTTCTAGCACGAAAAAACACAATGGCACAAAAAGTGCCATTAATTCCAAGTAAATATGTAATATAAATATGTATTGCTTACTTTTTGTATATGTATTTTTATTTTTTAAACATAATAAATGCAAAGTGAGTGAACAAAAGAAGAATCAAAATCAAATCCATATTTGGTGCTACTAGTTTTTGCCAAACACCAGCATTAATTCTTGTCAGGTGTGTGAAGAGCCAATAATATTAAAAAGGTGCCAACGACCACAAGTCATACTTAACTTTCAGGGTTACATGAAGAGACAGAAGAACAGTGGTACCTTGAGATACGAATTAATCCGTTCCAGGGTGGCTTTCATATCTGGAACATTTCATATCTCGAAGCAAGTTTTACATGTAAAACACCTAATCCGTGCAACGTCTCTCAGAAACAACAGTAGAAATAGATGAAAAAAATGGAAAGCCAGAGAAAAATCAAGTAACATTTCTTCAATCCTTAAATCCACACATTGTTAATGTAATAAATGATAATAAAACAGAATAAAACACATGCAAGATACATAATATGTGCACAAATGTGAAAGCTTACTTTGCGAGTGAGGCGTTGTGGCGAAGAACGGTAGGCAGAAAACATTATGGCACTATGTATGAAAGTTAATTTTCTTTAAATATTTCACGAATTACTAACACCAACACGAAACCAAGCGCATTTCCTGAGAGATTAAAAAGCTAATATACTAAAATGTATGTTTAAATACAAAAAAAAATGCTTCCGATAAAGCCTTGCAAGATATTGGAGATCACTAAAGAAGACAACAAATGCTTTGTGCTCAGTTTTCTGTTATTAATGACCGCATTACTCTTCACTGGACCTGGAGCTCTGGGTGGCTGTGTTCTGGTGGTCTCTGGTCTGCATTTCAGGGCCTCAGTTGGGGATCAGTCTAGGGGCCTCAGTCTTGATCACTCCTGCTCTCTATCCCAAAGGAGGAATCCTTCACTCGCCCTTCTGCTTGGCCTCTCACTGCATTTCCAGCCGGTACAGATCAGATCAGCCACAGAGCGCCTGAAAGAGGGCCCTCGTTTCTGAAGGCTATTCGACTATCTTAAAATGCAGGTAGGTACATCTGAAGGCATCATCCAAAAAACTGGTTAATGTCTGTTGAAAGCAAATGTTAGTGCAGACAAGGTAGGTCGGGATATTGTAAGTGATGTAAACTAGGAGGTGAGGGATTGGCCGGATCTGTGTGGATTGATGTGTGATTCTGGCACATGGCTGTACATGGGAATCCACCTCAGCTACCAAAACCTGGTACAAAGGTTTTGGGTCTACAATGGAACAAAATCCTCCCTAAAATGTGTGGAAACCTTCCTAAGATGTTTGCTCAAAAATTTGAGGGATTTAACTTCTATAATTGGTAAAAAATGCATAAACCAACAAGTCTTGGATTAATTTGTTTCGCAAAGGGGTCAAAAACATCTTATACTTAAGACCTATTCACACCATTCCGAATTGACTTGAAAAATTGTCTTTGTTTATTTCCTTTCCCTTTGTTTGGGTCGAGGAAATATTGATTTAATGACACTCCTTGTCTGAAGATTGTATTTGCAGTACAACAGATGCACTCCACGACACACAGGGAAACTGGAAAGAAGAAGATGACGACGACAGAGAAGAACTTATAGAAAAAAATCCTGGATGTTGAGTGTTTTTTACTGTTGGTGGCTGATCACAGGGAGCTGTTTGACAAAAAATGTGGAGCAATTCTGTGCAAAGTCTCTATGAAAATGTGCCACTGAGCGGCTCTTTTACCTCCTACTCCATTCATCAAAAAAGCCAGCTTTCATTTGTCAGTCTCCTTGCGCAAAAGTAATCCAATAGTGCAGTGTGCAACACTTTTTTTGTTGGCACCACTCATTCGCTCCAATGTCTGATGTACCTTAGGTTTGCGTTCGAGGTGAACTTCCACCGAAAATTAGGATCAGTGTGTAGAGGCCTTTATTCCAGGTGCAGATCAGTTTATTTAGTTTACCACATTAATTTTTCTGGTAAAATGTCTTTCACTGTTGAAATAAACTTATGACCCGATCAGTTCTTTGCTTATTGGCAAACATTACAAATAACCTGTAAGAAAAGTCGGTAGGGGCTGGTCTAAAAGTCACTAGATGACATCACCATCTAACTTACAAAATTATAACGTGACAGGCATGCCATACATTCCCCGCCTCCCAAATAGTTTGTAATCAATGCCTCATGTTTCATGTCATTATTAAATGAACACACGGGGTTATAATGCTAAATGTAATGCTAAACTAAAATTATAATAATTAAAACAATGAGAACGGCATGTGTCAAAATTGTTCTTGCAATACATGCAAGATGCCCTTGAATCATCCCAAATAAAAAGCTTTGACCAACCCTTGACCTCGTGGCATGATTCCCACTCCTTCCTCAACCGTTGTGTGTAAAGCTTGGACATAATGCCCCCAAAGCCAAGTGTACCGCTGTCATGTAGGATCACACGCAGACGAAGCAAAGTGAGTGATAAATTATATACAGCTAAAAAAAACTGAAATTTATTTATTTAAGACAGCAAGACTTTGTCCTCCTCCTGACAAATGCTATACAGGAATTCTCGTCAGCCAATAAGGGTGTTACGGATGCGCATGTTCAATTTATTTGATGTTTGAACACTTAAAAGAGACAGGCAGGCACAGCACAGAAACAGTTCCTCGGTCTGAAGAGCCCATGAGCCAGAACGAAAAAAGTTGCCAGGAGTACCAGGAAAAGTCGCTAGATTTGTCTTAGTTTCTAGACGGTCAGAAAAGTTGCTAAGTTGGCAAATGGCGGTCAAACACTTGTTTCCCTCACTGTAACGTTCTACATTTAGTTAGAAATATTACTGAGCTATTATCGTACAGTAAAAAGGTTTGTGTACATTACTCACATTGCATCATTTGTTGCTCCAAGTTACAGGAAGTAGTCAAATATAGTTCATGGGTCCAAAATACTACATTTCCTTGGTGTCCTTATTCGTCTCTGTATTTTTAAGAGTCACCAACCCAGGCTGTCTATAGCGTCTGATTCTAAATCCAGACCTGTTTTTATATTTAACAATTAAGCAGTTTCTAAATCAGCTTCAAGTTAGAAAAAAGTCAAAAAGCAGGCAGAAAAGACATATTTGGCATTCCATAAACATCCCTGAAAAGCAGTGGTTGTTTTAAAGCTTGTCCTCCTCTTTAAATCCCTTGCCACTCTTTCACAGTCTCCCAGGCATCGTTTGTCTTTATACGGTCACAACACTCGCATGTGCTTATAAGTAGCAAACCAGATTTTTTTTTTTTGGGTTCAACTTCAGTTGTAAATGCTGGTAGATTGTGTGTTGCTGAATGGGTGCAAACATATGGGATGGTGATTCCTGTCCTCTCCTAACAACAGAGACATTTCTCAAAGTGAAACTCATGCTTGGATTTGGCTCTCTCAGGACTCTCCTCCATCATTCCAGCAGCTCTCGGAGAGACTTTACTGTCATGTCACATTACCGCCGGCTCCTTCTCTGGGGTTTTGTGTTGAATTACTACTCACTGCACAGAGAGGGCACTACACCGCGACTTTATGGCGTTATTATGCATGCTTACGCTCCACGCTGGAAGATTTATGAGGAGCAGTGAAAAAAGACACGGTCACTGAAGTGATAAATCAGATAGGATCAGTTAGAAGGATCTGATTTTCTTTATAAAGAAGTCACTTTGATTTATCAAGTTTAGTTTGAGGAAAGAGAGCTGGAACAGCAGAAGAAACAAAATATGTGTCCTTTAAAAGTGTACTCCATGAGCTAAACTGTGAAATGTATGTGGTTTATTGCAGAAATGTAAAAATGCGGTTGTATTTTGTTAAAAAAAAAATTCTTTACTTTACAGCGTTAAACGTATGAGTTAAACATGTGATCCAAGCAAGTATATCAATGTATTACAAACACTTAGCATTTAGCAAATGCTTTTATCCAAAGCTACTTACTGATTATGAGAAAAACATAGCAATTTGTGAAAGAAAAAGGTCAGATAATTGTAAGAACTGCTCTATGAGGAGGTTCCAGCTGATTTGGAATTAATTAGGTCCTTTAGAGGAGGAATGATTAAAGTTTTTTTAAGAAAAAGGAGAGTTCATCCATCACTCAACACAATCTATCCACACTGGTACTTTCTTTTAAATTAGAAATGTGACACAGCAATAGCGTGTGGCTGATTTGGCAATACCTTTAATACTTAATTATTAATGACAATTATTTAACGGCTGACAAAAAAATAACCATTTTTTTATAAATTTTAATACAACATTCATTTATAGCATTGTGCAAAAGTTTTAGTGAAAAAATGCTTTCACAAATATAAAAAAAAAATTGTGAATTATAATTATGGGCTCCAAACCAAAATTAACTGCACAAAGTCTGGGATTTTGTAGGATTATAGTCAGGGGTATGATCCACCAATTAAACCAAACAGACGCTAATGAACATCATGGGGGTGAAAACCCAGTCATGAACAAGGATAATTAAACCTGGGTAAAAATGGACACAGCAACACGACATCAGGTAGTTATACTGCATCAACAAGGTCTCTCCCAGTCAAAGATTTCACAGAAAACTGTGCTGTTCAAGATGTGCTCTGACAATCAGGCAGTCTGAACCCAGCTTAAACTGAGAGAGAGATTTGGTAGCTATGGTAAATAGTCTGGTTGCTATAGAAGGGTCAGTGACATAATGTGATGTTCACCATGCGAACATGAATAAAATAAACCAACCCATGTCTCTATGACGTTCTTAAGCTGAGATAGTGATATGCCAAATTGGTTGTTATGGTAAACAGTCTGGTGGCTATGGAAGGGGTCAGGTACATAATATAATGTTTGTTTTGTTCATTTGAGTAAAATACACCTACTCCCATTTCTCTATGACTTTCTTAAGCTGAGATAGAGATATACAAAAATGGTTGCTATCGGAAACAGTCTGGTTGCTAGGTAAGGGTCCGTTACGTTATAAAATGCTCATCATTTACATTTATGCAGTTAGAAGACACTTTTACTCAAAGTTACTTGCAAGAAATTAACAAATGGTTTCTCCGAGGTTTGATCAAATGACCTTTGCTGCTAGCGCAATGCTTTTTGACCTTGCGGAATAAAAACAAGGATTGAAAATCCAACGTTTAAAACCCTAAAATGCACTGCTATTACTTATGACATTATCATGAACAAGAGACATGCTTACCTATTAATAATGTGATTTGAATAATCACGTTTGTGGTTTTGGAGCCCATGACCAGAGCTACTTTGTCGATGTTATCTGATAAAAGACATGTTATCTCTTCAGACACCACGTCATCATTTTCCCTCTTTCAAATCTTGAACTTTCCCAAAACTCCATGAGTCAGGGAGAAAAAATGACGGCAAACTGCTGAGGGAATTTTGTGTGACTACAACAGATATATTTCTTGGTTATCATGCTAAGCTAAAAATACCCCACCAGCCCCCTACTTCAGGCCTCATTAACATGGTGCTGTGAAAAATCACCAATCTGCCTATCTAAGGCGTTTCTGTCCCAAGAGAAACTCATTACAGACAGCTTTGGGAATCAGACACACACCGGCCTGTCCAGACACAAACACACTCCATGAGAATGAGAGATTAAGCCCCTTTTTAACCAATCCTTCTCTATTCTAGCAGCCTGATGATAGAGGAGCAACTAGCAGAGCACCAACATCGAAAATGTCTGATGAAAATCCATTCACTCACTACCAGAGAACAGGAATTTCATTAAAAAATCTGTTTAAAATAGAGTGATTTTTTAAATAGTACTCAGTAAAATTGAGTAAATGTTAATACTACACAAAGCTCTTTTAAATAGTAATATACATGAAACAATAAAATCCAACCTTGAGGCCTCTACACACATATCTGAATTTTCAATCTGAAGTTTCGAAAACCGAGGGCACATCTGACTGAATGACTGGTGCCAAAGAAAAAGAGTTTGGCTCTTGCTGTATTGGATTGGTTTTTCGCAAGGAGAATGGCCAATGAAAGCTGAAAGAAAACGCAGAGCAGTAAGAGGGCGAGCGCAGAGAAGAAATCAAAGGACACATAGAAAAAAATCCTAGATGTCGAGCGGTTTATACTGTTTATGGCTGATCACAGGGAGCTGTTGACAAACAGACAAAGCCCAGTGATGATTCCGAGAAACGGATTGGACCACTTGGTGAGCCCCTGCTATAGAAGGTGTGCATTGACCATTCCCCCTTCACTGAGTCAAACAAGCCGTGATTACTATTTAATCACTATTTAATTCAGAAAAATGCCAACCAACTCGACTGTGATCCCCAGGACTTACCAGATGTCCATTGTACCATTGAAATCGGAATTTCTGAGTTCCTGATTACAATACTGGAAAAAGTACACAAAGCAAAGTTGAGCCAACAAATAAATTATTGCAGTTTAACTGTTAGCTAGCTGTAGCTAATGCGGCACTCACTCAGGGTGCATTAAAGTTTGCATTATCATTCATGTTGGCTATAGTTTCTACTTGGCACGTAAATGACTTTGTTTATGAAAACTTGAGTGCACCATCTGAATAAGCTAATAAATTGTTGGTTATTACCAATAGCAATGTATTAATACAAAACTTCTGGAGAGAACAGGGTACAGACTTGAACAAATTTGACACCAATTCCTAGTAGGATGTTCCTGTCATACAAAGTATGTTTTGCACAAAATAGTAAATAAAAATGGAGAGTATAATTTTGTTACATTTCTTAAAAATTACCAGCTTGAGAGAATGACGTCTGAAAATGTATAGGTATAAATGAGCTTGGACTGTATTATTTTGAGATCCGTCAGTATGTTTTTCTGGTTTTCAACCAGTCACTTGGTAGATACTGCACGCAGATTATTTTAGAACCTTTCAGCTTTAATCAGCTTTCCCTTTTCACTGTTTTAACTTTCATAATAGGCATCTGTAGATATCAAGGTACTTTCCCCTTCACACACAGACACATGTGCACAGACTAAAGAGAGGAAGCTGGTTCCAGTAGATTGAACACTATGTGTGTAGTCTTCAGTGTGTATAACACTCCTAAGAGTGTGCATTCCGTGATCTGGCATTGTACACTTGAATGATGTCGTCTGTGAGGAATCATATGTGATAACAATCACAAAAGATTACAGTGAGGATCTTTTGAAAAAATGTAGAATCTAAAAAAAATCTGTTTCAAACCTCATCATTCCAAGTAATTATCTGCAAATCTCATTTGATGGTCTTTTCAACTGTTTAAGACCTTTTCATATTCACTAGTGCAAAATATAAACTTTATCTTAAAATAGTGGAGTGTAAAGCCATTGACCTATGGGGTTAATTCTGGGGATTTGGGGTTCTTTCATGCCCGGTCCTGCCATTGCTCAGGTTACACTCACAAAACCCAAGGAAATGAGTTCATATTTGCAGATGAAGCTCTGCAGCTTTGTCTGAGAGAAATCAGGATCATGCTCATGAACAGTGCAATGAACAAAGTGAGAAACTCCTCATACTGCCCCGACAGGGATTTACACGCTCGAAAACTTTAACCCTGGGTTATTTTAAACCCCTGGTTTTCTCATTCCATGGTTCAAGCTCTATGCAGAGTTAACATTGCGTCAGGGGTAAGCAACCCTGTTCCTGGGGTGTCATAGAATCAAGGTTGGAATTAAAACCCATTTGACTGTTAAGTCCTAAACACACCGATTCGAATTGAGATTCGCATGAATCTTCGGATGGCAGGGTGCTCTTCCGGAAATATTGATGCAATGATGCTCCCTTCCTAAAGTTGGAATTTGCCATCGACTCCCATCGTCTCTTTTCTACACGTTTGCAGTACATAAGGTGTAAAATAGCTCCCAGTGATCAGCCACCAACAGTTTAAACTGCTCGACATCCATAATTTTTGGGATGAGCGCCATCAAAGAGCCAGCTTTCATTGGTCATTCTTCTTGCAAAAACACAATCCGAAATCGCAGAGCCAAACACTTTTTTGTTGGCACCACTCGTTTGACCTGATGTATAAGTTCACATTGGTGCCCATGGTTTTTGATTGAGGTTCGGTCTCTCATGAAACATCAGATTGTACATTTGGATCTGCGTGTAACTCTGATTGCCGATACCCAGATGTGGATAGTAACTAGATTTTCTATTAGATTCAAGTCTGAGCTATGTACAGACTATTCAAGTTCTCTCACTTTGCTCATTTGAAGATATTTCTCCAACAGAAATGTGGTATGTTTTGGGTCATTATCATGCTGGAAGACAAACTGTCGAAACAAACTACGTTTTCTCGCAGTCTGAGGTATTCTTTCACTATCTTTTATAGTCTTTTGCTTTGTCATTATTTCTTCAACGCCGCGAGATCCTAGTGCCAAATGCTCTGAAAAATCGCCACAACATTACACTACCATCGCTATTCTTAACTGTGAGAAAAAGGTTAATAATAATAATGCCTTCAATTTATACATCACTTTTCCAGACGCTTTACAATTTTCACAGCTTTATGCATTTATTCCATGTTCACATATCGGTAGTGAGAGAATGTGGCTGCAATTTCCCTAAGATCTACTGCGCACCACCAAACACACCCCACCAGTCACACACATCCATAGAGGGCAATGCAAGTGAAGTGGCTTGCCCCAGGCAGAATGGACCTGGCATAGGACGACCAACTCCACCACTATGCCACTTGCCGCCCCATGTGATACATTTAATGAGATCATGTCAATAATACAATACATATGTTAGGCTCTCTACATGTTTTGTGTCCTTGTTGTGTCTCACCCTCCATTGTGTGATCCCTTCTCGCCTGCTGTCACTTGATTGATGATGAGCTCCTCTCCTCTCTCACTTTGTGTCTGACTGTTACCTTTTTTTAAGTACAAAAAAATCTAATGAAAATATAGCTGAGCTGTACAAAATCAGTGTTAGTACAAATTAGTAAAAAAAAACTTTTATCTAGTTGATTGTACGTATAAAAATCCTGCAGCTGCTAGGTTGCAGCTATTATTTGCACAATGTAACTATTAAGACGATTAATAGTAAATTAAATGGAATAAAACACATACTGTAGCTTTATGTACGTCAAAGATGAGGCCCAAATTCTGATAGAAACAGATACAAATGCAATCAATAATCCTTACGGATCAACACACACAAATCTTAACTGAGAATCTCAATAAAAGGTGGATATTTACCGTTTGACTCTCCAATACAGCTAAACATCTTTCATCTCTGAACTTAATTCGTGAAACTTTACTCACAGAGAATGCAAACATGCCGACAAACGATTGTTGGACAGCGTTCTGTAAACTAACGGCGCTGGTGTAATGACGCTTCAAAATAAGAGTCTCAATTATGTACACATAAACATACAAAAAAGAAACAATGTCTTTTTCTCAGCAATGTGTTTAGTCAAAAACTCTTATATTCTACTAAAACCTCTGACTTGTGTATAGAAATGCACAAGCTACAAGTATTGAGATTTCTGCTTTTTCTCATGTTTATCAAAATGGTGTCGGGAGCGTAGACGATATATCGCCTTAATGACACAGCAACAAATATTGGGACATTTTAAAATTGAAAAATAGCGAAAATCCAAGGAATCCACAAACTCAGAAAAATGTGCATAAACATTTTAATAAAGATAGAGTTGACGACTAGAAAAGTCTGAGTACTTTTCAATCAATAAAGACTAAAAAGCCACAAAATAAATTACACGTTTATGAGTTGTGTCAATCACAGACTCCTTTAGCTCAACATTTATTTCAAAGTAACAGAACAAAGTGACTTTGAAAAAAGTTTTATTAAAAATTGAATAAATATAGAGATATTGTAAATCTATTCTCTAAACATGTACTCTCCCAATCAAATGTTTTACTGAGAAAACCTAAAATGTGCTTTAGAATCATTGCTTTGTGACAAAAACTTGCCAATGCATCTTCTTTGCTGCAAAACCTTTTTGTCACAAGAACTAAACAGAGAGCAAAGTAGATTTCAGCACGTCACAGCTACCTCTAATTCAGGCTAAACATTTCTGAATGGTGCTGACAGTCACAGAGAAAAGTTGGTAGGTTGTAAGATGAACAATGATGCAACAAATCCAGGAAAGATCTGACTTTCCCATGTGGATGTGGTTCCATGTAAACAGAGGAGGAAGCAACTGGAGGTAAAGGAAAAGGGATACTGTCTGTTACTGTATAAATAAATGTGCTGCTTTTAACACTTATATTTTGGCCTTTGGTCTTCTTTATGCTATTAATTATACCATTAACACTTTAATCTGGGGTGAGTTTTTTTAATGACAAAAATGACTTTGTTACAATGTACAAAAATTACTCAAGATATCAAAAATAATCATAATCAAAGATAATCAAATCAAGATAATCAAAAATCTCTAGAAAATACTAATAATCTTGTTGTTGCTTTAAAATTTAACAAACGTCATTATGGCTTGGAGGTGTCTCTTCTTCAAAGGTGAATACTTTCTTGATCAGAATCCTCAACACATCAATTCCAGACACGGCTGAGCCATTCATCGGTTTCTTGGCAGTTGTTCTTGGGTCTGTGGAAATCTCACTAGTTTTCATCTCAGAGTTTTTGCTATATTTCACTTTCTGCATCTCCCATCTCCACTGTGTTGGTCTCTTTAAACTTCTCATTAAAGCTTCTCACGGCAGTTATTGCATGTTGTTGTAGTAGTTGTTTTGTAACATACTAATCCTCAGAACAAAGTGTATTTAAAATGATAAAATAGTCAAATTAGGATAATTATCATGTTATTGTATGATTGCAATTAGAAAAATCAGACTTTCCCACAGATGAAAAAATGTCCATACGTCCCCTTTTTACCCCTTTGAGAATGTATTACTTAATTCTGTTCCGTTTTTTCAAGTTAATAGTAGAAAGTTATTAAATACAAAATCTTAAAGTAACACATAAAATGGCTGAAAAACACTGAAAAGAGATGCTTAAAAGTAGGGCCAAAATCTGCATATCTATTGTAATAAAGGACTGTTTGTAACATACATGATGGGTCATAACCTTTACCCCACACACATTAGAGCACATATTTTACTCTCTTACTCCCTTGCAGTGACTCCTCTCTCACACACATGCACACAGCTGCTGAGTCCATCAGGGCCTGTTCACTCCAGGGGTCTCATGGCCCCCTCTCAGCAGGACCAGTCACCCCTCACTGACGTGTGTGTACAGTTTAACTCTACTTGTGAGGCACTGATCTCCTCATTTACCCTGTGAACCATTGTAGTGTCCAAATAGCTAGTTCTCCAAGGCTTAATACACGGAAGAGACTTTTACATTGAAAGTAGTTTTACTTTGTTGGTACAATGCAAAATTAGGTTTGTTTAAATTTACTACTTCATCATTTTCGTTTTATAAACACGTAAAAATCACGGTTAAAATCTTGTGAATATGTTTTAACAGGGTTGTGCAAACACATCTAAACGAAAAGTATAAAGTATCAACAGTTGTGTGCTGTGCAATTTTCTTACATAATGTTTTTAAAAGTCATTAAAATTAAAGAACTACTGGATAAAATTTATGTTTCTAAGAATTTCTATGTCTATTTCACAACATTTTTTTACTTTCTTGTTTTTCATTTTAGAGGTGCAAAAAGCTTTAACTATCAGAACTCAGCTGCAAAATTCTAGCTAAAATATGTGAAATGTTTCTCCAGTAATCCGGGAGTCCAGTGTGACCCCACACTGCCAGATCATGTCGGCCTCAACTTTTAGGTCCCAAATGCCGGGTCAGGTGAACCGGTTCATGTCACCCGGCAGTCCCGACTATGGCAGGCCAGCTTACATAAACCAGCACTGACTCGTGTGATTTTCCCGACTGTTTCTGGTAAATTAAGATTAGGTTTGGTTGCGAGGGCAGATTCAGTTTAAGATTGAACCCCTCTATGTTTTATTTCCCTCATATTTATACCAATACCAAATACAGCAAATGGAAACTTTGAAACCAGAATATTTTAGTAGAACAGATTTAAATTACAGTTTCACTGAGAGAGAGAGAGAAGGTGGGTGGATGGGGAGGGGGATTAGGGGGTTGTGTGAGTGCTGCATTTGCTTGTTTATGTGTGTGCTAATGGTAAGTGTTGGTGTCAGGTGACTGTCACATGTCTCCTGTGCTTCAGTATTTATGTCGTCACACTTCTAACACAAGAGTTAATGAGTACACACACCTCACATTCCCTCCTGACTCAAAATCAACTTTCACAGTGAATACTACAATGTACTCTATGAACCTGTAATAAGATTCCTGTGTACCTTTTTTACATGAACCCCTGTTTCCCATTGTTTTCAGTATTTTAACTTAAGAATTTAGTAATCAGAATAACAAAATGCACTTTTTCTCTTGAAATCAAGTCACTGAGTCTCCCCAGTCTCAGGCAAGGGGACTAGGTCCAGTGCGACAGTGATGTTCTTGCAATACCTATAAAATACTGAAGTAACGAGACAAGACTAGTTACTGTTGACATCCAATCACAGCACACTACAGAGTTAATTGAACTGTATATCCTACATTAACAGGATAAAGGATGTGAAGCGTTTTGGTTTGGCCTTAGTCAACCACATTGTCAAACGTGCTATTCTGCCAACATACACCCATAAAAACAAACTCATGTTTATCAGTATTTTCAAACAATCATGTTCTTTGAGAGCCAGAAAGAGCAAGCGCTGATTGAATTCTTTAATTCGATTCATTGTTTTTTCCTTGTAACATAGTATCCTGATGCTAGCAAAGTTATTCCAGAAATAATCTTGATATCAACCCCAGGATCAATGTGCACCATCACACAAATGCTTGAGCAATTTTAGGACAATTTGGAAAAATATTCTATCTTTGCTTGTTTCTGTAATTGAGAGCTGGAATTATTAGTGGTGAATCAAGGTTTACCCAAATTTTCAACATCTACGTTTTAACCTCTAGATCTGACTCCACTTTCCTGAGTGAGGTATGTTCTGGTGAAATGATACCATCAATAAACAGGTTATTCTCCTCCATTTACCCCATTGTAGAATGTGAGTGAAGAAAACAAATGAAGAGTACAGTACAAAAATCATTTTTCTGATGTTTTGTCCCTATATGAGGGAAAAGTTTCTAATCATCACCAACAGAGTGGTGTTTTTTGTATGACAAATATTTAAAAAGTGCATTTTAGGGTCTATTTTGGAGAAAATACACAATTTGGATGAGTTAGGGTCACTCGGCTGTCTCTAAAAAGAACGGTATTCAAGTATCAGTCTGAGTGTGAAGAGGTCAGTGTAGGTGCTGAGGCGAATGCTGACAGATGAACAGGGCAGAATTATCTCCTCACTAGGGCAGATAATTGCCCCATTTGGCCTGCCGTTGGGTGAATGGCTTGTAATTAGCCTCCCCCTGCCCAGAGCCCTGGAAAAACATCAGGCTCATGTTTGACCAACTGCTGGCGAGAGCAAGATCATTAACACTTCATAAGTTTGGCCTTGAGCAGATCAGGGATAGAGAAACTCAGGTGACTGCGGAAATATTCAGGTTTAAAATGCTAATTATAAAAGCTGAGGGAACATCTGAGAAGGTCACAAGATAAATATAAGAGGCTTTGAGCCCTTTTTTCCAAAACTCAGAAAATCAGAAATTAAACGCAGTAGGTTGCTATAAAATAAATTAAAAACATTTTCAACCACAGTTGGAAATGATGATCAAGTGAGAAGTTGGTTTTCATCATCCTACAGAATATTTTCACTCTGTTCTTAGTTATTATCAGCACATGGAAAAAAATGGAATAGTTTTTAATAAAGTACCAAACAGGAAGAATGAAGAACTTAACTCCAAATAAAGGGATCCCGCTTGGATGAGAAAATGTCAAATCAGACATTCCACATTTTTTAATGAAATAGAACCAACAAAACCTTTTTTATGTGAGCATTAGATTGAACTGTCATTTTAATTTCTAAAAGCATCTTTCTTATACATCCCTTTCACCTGGATTTATTTCTGCTCTCCAGTTGTCGGTGAATGTTAATGCGGATCTCCTCCTCCTCCAGTTCAAAAGCCTAGTGTTTGCTGGACCACCTCAGAGCAGATCATGAGAGGTTTTAAGGGGGTTTGGTATATAAAAACAGACCATTTGCTGGATTTTCGGCGGGTGAAGGGTGTGAATCTGAGTCTTGGACTAAGCTAAGTGGACCATTGGACCAGATTAACTGTTTTATATCAAATCATTTGATAGAAATGGCCATAGTTGAGAGTAGCCAGTATAGAACTTACTGAGATGTCTGCAAAAAGAGCAGATCTCTTAAACACCACAAGTTAATGTCACCATCTACATACGAATAGAAGCATTGTCTTGTTTGCTTTATGTTTAGATTTGCCTTTTTTTCCCCTCTGTTTTATTTTTTATTTTTTGCTTTGCTGTAAAGGACTGTCCAGGCTGTGCCCCCACCTTTCATCCAAAGTGCACCAGCAGAAACCTGTGACTGAAAAAGAATACGGTTCAAGAACAAAGAGGGTCAAGATATTGAATGCTTTGCTTTTTTGTTTTGTTTTACTTGTTTTTTTTTTCTATTTCTAAGGAGCAGATAGGACCGAGAAGAGTGACACCAAGAGAGGCAGAAAGGGACGGCGCCGTTTGGACACGAATACAAGTCACAAAGTAATTTTTACCCCTTTTCCACAGCTCGTCATGGCTCAGTTCAGTTCAGTTCGGCCTACTTGCTTTTCCGTAGGCTTTAGTGTCAGAGGGGTGTGTTGTAATAGCCATCGTCAGAGTATTTTCGTGCTTCCGAGACCTAATGAAGAGTGCGACATGAGATCAGGAAATATCCGGAAAACAACAATGGATCCCGAATGTGCCAAAGAACTATGTTACTTTTGCTATGAAGCTGTAGTTTTGCTTGTGACATTTATCAGTGGTACTAAAACTGAGAAGTTTTTAGAGTTACCTAATCTATATTTTTTTTTACTTTCAAAGCATGCACTTAAACAGTTGAATAAACAGCACTGTATAATCACAGCTTTCATGCACCAAAAAATCCCAGTCTAATATGAAGATTTACCTGCAGGTGAGGCTTATTCCCATAAGCGCAGCTCAACTGGATCCAACCGGAGATAAAAGCAGTGTCGGGACACAAACTCATGGAGTGCACACACAGAGAGGAAGATTTAGCTCAAATCTGAAGGGATTCATTTAATATTGTGCAGTGTGTCTGAGGATGCCGTAATGTGTGTTTGGCCTGAAGTCATCACTGGCCACATTTGATTCTCAAAGTTGGTGAGAGTTTATAAAAAAAATAGTTGTGAGACTTATTAGAAATAAACACTTTAGTTGTTTAACCATTTCTTTTGGTATCACATTATCAGGGGCCAGTGCCATCTCCAGCCCAGTGTTCACAATTGTCAATAATTCAGATCTACGGTTCACACACTAAAAGCCTCTCCACTTTAGCCGCGCCTTGTTTGATACATGCTTACCTCCCACCTGCTGGTAACTTCAAGGCTCTTCATCTCTCTTTGACTCCTGGTAGAAACGCAAAACCTTTTTTTTATTAATGTTTCCCTGCTTACAAGTGTTAATATTCATACGCTGTATTGAAAGGCGCTAATAAATCAAACCACTGTAATGCTTTTGTTGCTCTTGGCTAAGCCTCAACTGCAGGTAAATCCTCAAATTCTTTAACAATGTGATTTTTTAAAACGCAGCATTGAACACTTTCCCCATTTTCAATGTGACTTGTTTTGCTTAGGCTTTATGTTTCCGCATGATTTTTCAGAATTTAACGATATACTGATTTTTCTAAATTAGATCATGAAACTTCTCAATTGTAGTGCTGTAAATACCTGTAGAAGAAGAGCCTGAAGGATGTGTGCTTGTGTGGCACTGATCCGAAGCAGATGCTTCTGCTGTAGGAACACACACCTCATCATCTCAAGAGAGATGTTCATTGCACAGCTGGAGCAAGGCTTACCTCGCACACATACACACTTGGATCCACACATTTTTTGAATTAGCTGACACATTTTTCCGAGGTAAGCATTAATTAATGTTAGTGTTTTGTCAAAAATGAAATGTGAAGGTCTAAAATCAATCAATTATTTACAGTTTTCCAGAATTTTATGTAATGTTATACAGAATATCTACAGAATATGTAACGCCATACAGACTATTTTAATTGGAATCTTTAAAAAAATTAAATGTTTTGTCTTCCTACAAGTAATCCAAAAGTTCTGTTCACCCAAACATCATCCATGTTTGTGTTTCAGGAAATGAACATGGTCACAAACTTTTTTCATTTTGCCCTTCTCTTTTAATCCAATTTCCAAGTATGTCAAGTGTATTTCAATTCAACAGGTCACAAAAACAACAAGAAATGCTAAAAGTTTGAAAACTATGGAGCACCTACTAATCACCCTTCAGTCAAGGCTGACCTTGCGCCTTACCAACCTAAAACATCTCTTCGCTTGTCTTTAATTCTTCTGCCCCTCTGGGAGTACAGCTCTTTGTATTCTCTCGCCTAAGACATGTGACCAAATAAGCCTATCACACCAATTTGACACTCTGAAAAAAAAGACTTGCTGTATTTCTTGAAAACTGACGCATCGACGCACTGCTCTTTTTCTGGCTGGTGTGTAAGGTCACATTAGCACGCTTGTACTTCAAATTATTGATCCACTGCATGCAGTCCCTGCTTGCAGCGTATAGATAAAAGTGTGCAAAGGGCTTAAGACACAGCAAGAGGGGGCTACACTTAACTGGGGCCAGGCTGAAATTGATGGAAGGAAGAGTCCATGGCTGACGAGTGTGGTGCTGCATACTCTAGGACCGAGGGAGGACCAAGAAATCAATTTATTGGGTTAAACAATTAATACAAAAGCCAGTTCTTTTTACAGTGCAGGGTCTTCATCAATGAAGTGGGATATCAGGACCCACACAGACCACAGGGTGAGCAGCCCTGTTGTCCTCACTAGAACCACGTCCCTGTGTTTTCATATCTGATCCCCAATCCAGGCTCAGTTCTGCTTATTCTGAGTAAAAACCAAGTCTTGGGTTGTTAGGTAATGTGTCTGGTTGTTCTTTGTGTGCTACAATCCATCTTGGTTAGATAACCTTGTGAAAATGTTTCCTAGTACAAAGTGTTTAAACTTAGAAATGAGGGCAGTGAAAAATCCCTCAAAACAAGGCAAACTGAGGTGTACCTGTACCATTCCAAACAAGGAAAAGGCTCTATAAGTGTTGCTTAGTAATAGGTATGTTATTCCAGGAAACACCACCATAATCACCGTGAAATCTGTGTACTTACTCATTTGACCAAGATAAATTAGACATTTCCTTTGGTTGTTGTTTTTTTTTTATACTTCTCTTGATAAACAACTGTGCTTCTTGAGATGAATGCACTGCTGCCTTGTGTGACTGTGATGCTGCAGGTTACCCAAAAATTACTGGGTCAGTGCAAATAGATTGTGGTGCAATGGGAACATTGTTGAAAGTTGTTGTTTGTCCTATGTCATTCATACAAAGTATTCAATAAATGATGACATGTAAAGCAGTTGGGCAGCACAGTCATCTCTCCATTCTCAGAGTGCGTTCAACATTTTCTCCTCCTGTTGTCTTGGAAATACCTTCGATGATGCATCAGACCAATAGAGGATGTGGATGCTGCCACATGACTGCTATTTTGGCTTGCTTCAACTAGTTTGAACCAGAGCAATCGGTGTGGTGTGAAGAGACCCCAAAGTGGAAGACAAATGCTACAATGTGACTGTTGTCGCCCTTGTTCCAGACCAAATGAACCAAACCACAGGTGTGAAAGCACCCTATACCTCTGGGATGGACTGCCCACCTGTCTAGGATTTATCTCTGCCAGTGCCCAATCTAGGCAAGGATATAAACAATTGGGCTTAGAAATTCAATTGTGAAGACAAATTTACTTTCGATAAATGTACAATTTGATTAAAATATCTATATACATCTATGGGCTGTGACTCTGAGAGTAGAACACACCAAAAGCATGGGTTCAAACCACAGGGTGTGCAAGAACTAAGTAAATATTCAAGTCCTTTTGGTTAAAAGCATCTGCAAAAAGCACAAATGTATATTAATTCGAAGTTGAAAAATGGTGTAAGTTCACATTTCTAAATGGGTGGAAATCTGTTGCATGGCGTATATTAGCAATTTTGGAATGATTTACTTTCATCAAAACCATTCAATTTTGCTCGGTACAAATTTCCCCAGACTGCACAGTGTTAATTTTTCTCTCAAATCTGTTTAAATTTGGGAAGTATGGAATAAAATCTAGTGAAAACTATACTTTTGTCTATATTTTTGTGAGTTTGTGGTGAACATTCTGGAAATTAAACCACATCTTCATAGACCACAATTCAGAGCTGGAAATCTAGAAATAAGCCATGTTTGCATTGATTAATCTCTGCTCTCCTGTGGCTTTTCTCTCTTTAGCTGATTCTCCATCAGATTGTGTGTCACTTCTGAAGCAGCCGCTGACTTTCACACATGCTAATCACTCTTCTGTTTCCACCACAAAGTGACAGCTTGACATATGTTTAAAACATGCTGAGAAACGGCTAATAGTTGAAAAACAAAAGGAGATTTACTGCATCTGTTTCTACTGCGGAAAAAAATGATGCATCTGATCATTTCTAACATATAAGCTATAGTCGCTGTCTAGGCAAAGTGACTTGTACTTAGTAGACTGAAACATTTCTTGTTTAGGCAAAGTTCCAATGGATTAAAATTTACATTTGGATATTTTAAATAAAACACAGCCTCTTTGATAAAGTAATAATCCATAGACATCTGCTGAAGGTCATATTCATAGTTCCCACCAGACATCACAAAGCACAACAATTTCCGAGAGCTCTCACCACTAGGCTAGCTCTGAAGGTTGAAGGCTAGAATATCTGCTTCCGTGTTCTACGCATTTCAGCTAGTTTACAGCATTGGCTGCATTCTAAACTGTCGATTTTCTGGATTTTAGGAAAGTCAGTGTGAATGATGTATCTTTCAAAAAAGCAAACTTTACGCTCTCTAGTAAACTTTATGCCACTTTGTACATACATGGTTATAGCAGTAAAAACCTTCACAAAGCAGTTTATTATCACAAGGATAGATGTGCACATTTACTGGGGGAACACGATCAAGGTTTGTTTATAGCAGTGCAGCCCAAGATTCATGGAGCTGTCACAAACCTAATCGTGCTTTGTGTAAAATCAAATATCCACATCTGTGACAGCAAAACTCTGCAATCCAATACTGTGCTGCAACTTTTCAATCTGCTTCCTTGACTTCATGGCTGAAGTCATCACTTTTAGTACAAACCTTGTCTAATGATTTTTGGTCTGGACAGAAATCATGGTCCATCGACCATGAATTCAATCACAGATTTAACAACGTTTACACAATTTCAACGTTTCACACTCAAAAATGCACGTATTTAGAGAAACAATTATGAATTTTAATAAACAAAATGCCTTTAAAACATACTTTTATAATTTTACAGAACCACTGAAATTAATTTTAATTATAGTTTCACAAAATTGAACCACAGAATTATATTATTTTAATATGTTAACGTTAAAGGCAGCCCATATTTACTATGTCACTGGTATTTCTGTACATCTAAAACTGTAGATCAGGGTTCTCAAGCATCATGCATTGAGTGTGTGACACACACATTTTACT
Source organism: Danionella cerebrum (assembly GCA_007224835.1). NCBI lineage: Eukaryota > Metazoa > Chordata > Actinopteri > Cypriniformes > Danionidae > Danionella > Danionella cerebrum. Next base: position 173,398 of record SRMA01026122.1, read on the forward strand.
GTTCTTGTAGGCCATGCAACTTCTCAGAAATTCTGATATGGGCTACCAAATTGTGGCGCTATCTATTAATAGCAGAAAGACATTTTGGAAGTGCCGGTGTATTCCATCAAAATAGTGTAAGGCCCTAAACAAGTCAACCCTTGATGGAATGAATTCTTTTCTCATTGGAAGCCCCTCAAGGTCCAGCCAATCAAAAGCAAATAAGCCTCAAATAGCCTCTAGTGAACACAATGCCTCTCCTGTCAAAGTTCCCACTAAATTTTTGGGCTCACTTAAATTAAATAGCCTTTTTGGGAGCTTGTTTTGCAAAGAACATGGGTACATTTGTCTAATGGGAAAGAAAAGCATGACATAAAATCCTGTTGATCACTGACTGGTCCCTTGTTGAGCTCTGATTGGCCAGAAAATCATCACTGTATGTCATAAAAGTGTACAAGACTAAAATGTGATACAGTCACATAGTTTCATAATAACCAGCAAACAATTCTATAGTTGTACAGTCCTTCCAGTGACAAGACCATGTCCAGAGACAGCCGTTCTGTCACATTCCATTTCATATCACCAAGCAGAACTAGAGTGACATACAGGAGGGATACATATTGAGTGATATGTCTAAAGCAAGGCCGCTCAGAGCTGTTAGTGGAAGTCAGTGGAAACACAAAGGCGAACCGGGGTGAGTAAAACTAAAATATAGCAAGTAAGTCGTACCATTTTAAAAAATCCAGCGCGAATGCAGTATACGTGAGCTATATAATCGCAAATAAAAATAGTAAAGGACAAAGAGGAGGGTTAATATTGGAGCTGCTTGGTATGATATATATGATACATCTCAAAGATTTTATTGGCATGCACGCATTGTTTTTAATCACAATCTCCAGTTGCTCCACTTATCGAGATGTTCAAAAACAGGGTGGAGAACATCAGGGGATGAACTTGGGTTTAAATCAGATCAGGCAAATTAGAGGAGTGTGAACACAGCCTGAGTTCATTAAACCATGAGTGCAGAAAAACATCCAGGTGAGTGAGACACAGTTGGAGATGACTGACCTGCTGAGTTTGACCTCTGCATGACATCATCACCCCCTCTATGTCCCACAGCACTCATTGCAGCTTGAACCACATGTTACCCAACTGAAACCAAACACTCACTTTGTTCGAATGCATTTCGTTTAAGAGTGAAATGTCATCATTGTCATCTTTGAACCGACACAAATTCAAAATAAAGGAAATATTTTTTGAAAAACTCAGGAAATCTGATGTTAGACCTACAGTAGGCTCAGCAGCTGCAACACCCGCAGGCTTTTTATTGGTAATCACTATGGTTGTATAATTTTATCCACCTCTTGTCTTTTTCAGATGCACCCATCACACTGGAACAGGGTAAAACTATATTTCTCAGCCAACATATTTTATTACACACAGAAAAGGTCCATATTTGCCAGTTAAGGCCTCTACACACTGATCCAAAAGTTCGGTGCAATGTTTCATGCAACAACACACCTCAATTAAAAAACCATGGGCACCAACCATCACACATCTGACCCAAGGAGTGGCCAAAGTGAAAAAGAGTTTTGCACTGCAATTTCGCGAGGAGAACGACAAATGAAAGCTGGCTCTTTTGATGGCATGAGTAGGACGTAAAAGAGTCATTTCACATTTTCATAACGACTTCACACAGACAACAGGAAGGAAAAAGTGCTACAAATCCTCTCTTTTCTCCACATTTTTCTCAAACATTTTTCTCCCTGTGATCAGCCACCAACAGTAAAAAACACTCAACTCCCATGATTGCTTTGATGTTTCTTTGATTTATCTGTCATCGTCTTCTTCTTGCTGTTTCTATGTGTGGAGAGGAGTGCATCTGTTGTACCGCAAATGCCATCTTCAGGAAGGGAGCATCATTGCATCAACATTTCCTCGACCGAGATGAGGAGCACCCTCCTGAGAAGCCATCCGAAGATTTGTGCGATTCTCAATTCCAATCACCTAACAGTGATGTTAGGTCACTTTCAGTGTTTGTCAAGCACCCTTTTTATACCCCTATCACACTCTCTTCTATATCAGGCTTTTCTTACTGCTCATCAGAGAAATCACTATATCGTACTTTATGTGGATTTGTGTGCTACCCTGAGCAGTGAGTTATTCTCTATATCCCTTCTGGAAACGGTGGTTGTCTGGAACTGGGAGGCTCTCCATGGCCCCACTAGCTCCTGTCTGCCAGCTCTGGTTCTGTGCTACCTCCAAGCACTTACTTCCCATCAAGAGCGATTCATTATAAAGTCCTTGAGTTATTTAATCCATCAGGCCACTATCTTTTTTCTGAGTATTGGATAAATCTGAGTATGTTGCACTTCTGTGCTTACTTCACACCTAACAACTGAGTGGTGGTTTTCTTGGGGCCTAATCAGTTCCACATTCCTTGGCAATACATGTGTGAAAATGCTCTTATTTTCACTATTGAACATAGCCCAGAGTTCTTCCATTGTTTTTAAGCAAAGGTTTAAGTGATTACAATCATTGTGGATTTTTTTCAGGCCTCATTTCTTCTTCAAAGACGATGGATCCCCACTATTTTTCTAATTTTTAATAATGCATTGGACACTTCTTAACCCAATTTTAGTTGTTTCTGAAATCTCCAAAGACTTGACGCTTCTCCAACAGACAAACCTTGTTTCCATGACCACAGGATCTGTCAGTACGTGGTTGTTTAAGAGATGAGAAGCAACTCATTCCGCCAGTTGGGGTTAAATAACTTGTTGCCAGCTGAAAGATAATAACTCATGGAGTATTCAACCAATAGGAGGCTTGTACCAATTTGCTTAGTTAAATCCAGGTGCCGACCAGGGGCCAGTCAATGTTTTTTCATAATTATCAGATTGTAGTGGACTGTGTTTTGAGAACGTGAACCTAAGCTGTTCATGCTCTTTAGAGAGAGAGAGAGAGAGAGAGAGAGAGAAAGAGAGAGAGAGAGAGTTCTCATGTTTTCATCTGTTTCACCACAATACTTTTCGTTTAGCTGAGTGTTTGAGTGTGTTTTCTCCTTTTCATGCTTGAGGGTGTGAAATTCGGAAGCAGTAGCTCAAGCTTGGCTGAGGTTCATGCCCTTCTGCCATCAGACAATGCCCCATCGCTCACCCTGCATTACACACACACCCGTCCACTGGCTCCATGCTCCTCTCAAACAGGAAGAGTGTCCTTTTGTTCAAACCCAGAGAGGATGGGACCCGTGTCCACCCGACACTGTTTATGAGCTAAACCTGATATGCTTAAAAGAAGAGGTTCAGAAAACCAGCACACAGTTTTCACACACAAAGACCAAAAGAGAGAGATCATACACTTTCATAGATAAAAAATTAAATTCTGTAGCTGGCACCATAAGTTCAAAAAGCAGATGGTTGACCGTAAAGTTAAATTTGGTTCATTAGAAGCACTTTTTGTACGCATGGAAGAAAATAATATACACTTTACATTAAGAGACCTTTACTGGTTCATAAACAGGTGATGCAGAGTTAAACCGAAATTCCATGTTTTGGATCTCAAGAAGAATTAATAAAGTGCAGTAGTCACTGTCTTTTTTTTTTGGACAACAAAGCATCAGTTGGATTCCCGTAGCAATTCCTCTCAGAGAGCAGTTTTTAGGGTGGAAAGAACTCCTGATTCATTTCTAAAGTGCACCAAACTGACGCAAAACCCTACATTTTACACAGATTTTTATTTTCTACTGTTCATGGATGACACAGAAAAAATATAGCATTTACTCTGGCAATTAAATCCTTCAATCAGGTTCTGGAGGTGAGTGGTGATTCTCACTCAAAAAAAAAAAAAAACACTGTGAAACAATTTGAAATTAACTTCGGGTACAGTAGATTGTATGAAACAACATGTTAAGTTATTAAGTATGAAAAAAACATACACACTTGTGACTTAAATGATTCTCAGAACACTTTGTGATTGCGGAAGCTTTCTGTTCTTTCCAGTAGTAATTATTAATAGATGCTTAGAGTTTGTGCACAAACTTTGATGTTGTCTAGTAAAAACGATGTTTAAAAGTTTTTATAAATGCCAAAAATGAATGGTTGCCAGGGTCAAATTTTGGGTTGCTAATTTACCATCACTCTCAAAAAAATTCCCATCATTCTCAGTGATTACCCAAAATTCCTGTAGTGGTACTAGTCTGACAAAATATAGCAACGCGAGTCAGACCAGTTTGGATGTCTTGGCAAAGTTTAATGGTTGAAATGCTAAAAATGAATGGTTGCCAGGGTCAAATTTTGGGTTGCTATTGTCGCAGGAGAGGAATCACACAACAAGGTTTTCGATAGAAAAGTGCCCCGGAGGGTGGATTTATTTGAATGTGATGAAAGTAGTGCTCGTGGGTAGTGCAGTCTTCCAGTGCTCGGTGCTCGTGTCCTCTTTCGTCTCGGTGCTCTTCCCAATCCCAGTAGTGCTCACGTGCTCGGTGTCCAGAATAGTCGGGGCTGTGGGGGACGGTGCCGTCGTCTAGTCGTCACGGGCTGTGGAGGACGGTGCCGTCGTCTGGTCGTCACGGGCTGTCTGGAGGTAAAGAGAGAGAGAGGAGTTAGCTGCTGCACTCTTCGGAGGTTCTTCTCCCAGTGGTGTTTCTCTCTCTCTCTTTTATGCTGCCGCGCTGATGAAGCGCGGCTGTTCCCGATTCGCCCTTGATGGTGGGCGCCAGGTGTTCGGGATCTGTGCCAGGACCGCGCTGATTGAGATGGACCTCCGTCACACTCCCCCCCCCAAGCGTTGTTCTGGCGGGTCCTGAAATACACCATAGATGGATTAGGGATTAAGGGTGGGTGGGGAATGACCCCCGACAAACCTGCATATCCGGCCCAGATCCGGGATAGGCCGTCTGCGTTGGCGTTGGCGGCCCCGGCCCGATGGCGGACTTCAAAATGGAAGTCCTGGAGCGCAAGGAACCAGCGGGTCACCCGAGCGTTGGTCTCCTTTGCTCTGGCCATCCATTGGAGTGGGGCGTGGTCTGTTAGGAGGGTGAACCGCCGGCCCAGGAGGTAATATTTCAGCTCCAGGACTGCCCACTTGACGGCCAGGGCCTCCTTTTCGACGGCCGCGTACCGGGTCTCGGCCGGGTTCAGCTTCCTGCTGATGTAAATCACAGGGTGTTCCTCACCTTCCTGCACTTGGGACAGGGCGGCTCCCAACCCTGTGTCGGAGGCGTCGGTCTGTAGCAGGAAGGGGCAGTTAAAGTCAGGCGCTCGGAGTACCGGTTCCGTCGTGAGCGCCTGCTTTATGCTCCGGAACGTCCCCTCCAGTTCCGGAGTCCACTCGATCTTCTCCGACTGCCCCTTCCTGGTCAGGTTTGTCAGGGGGGCGGCTAAAGAGGAGAAGTTGGGGATGAAGCATCTATAATACCCCGCCAACCCCAGGAAGGCTCGTACCTGGGTCTTTGTGGTGGGGCGAGGTGCCTCTTGGATGGCCTGGACCTTCTTATCCTGGGGGCGGATCATGCCACGCCCCACACGGAATCCCAGGTACGACGCATCGGCTTTAGCAAGGTGACATTTGCGGGGGTTGACGGTTAGTCCGGCTCTCCGGAGCTCCGTGAGCACCCTCCGCAGCCGGTCCAGATGGTCGTCCCACGCCTCCGAGTGGATGACCACATCATCCAGGTAGGCGGCGGCGTAGGTCTGGTGTGGGCGGAGCAGAATATCCATCATTCGCTGGAATGTGGGCGGGGCTCCATGCAGGCCGAAGGGGAGACGTCGGTACTGCCAGTGGCCTGATGGTGTCGAGAAGGCGGTCTTGGGCCTGTCTTCTGCGGCCACTGGCACCTGCCAGTAGCCTTTGGTGAGGTCTAGGGTGGAAATATATCTGGCCCTCCCTAGACGATCCAGGAGCTCATCCACTCGGGGCATGGGGTAGCTGTCGAATTCCGAGACTTCATTTAGTCTGCGGAAATCGTTGCAGAAGCGGAGGGTGCCGTCGGGTTTAGGGACCATCACAATGGGGCTGGACCACGGGCTCCGGGATGGCTCTATTATCCCCAACTTCAGCATCTGTTGTATTTCCTCCTCTATAGCCTGCCGACGGGCTTCCGGCACTCTGTAGGGCCGTTGCCGGATGATGACTCCTGGTTGGGTCCTGATGTGGTGCTCGACGACGTTGGTCTGCCCTGGCTGATTGGAGAACACATCCTGGAACTGACTGACCAGGTGCTGCAGCTCCTTCTTCTGGGCAGCCGATAGGTCTTCACTGGTGTCCACGATCAGAGGGGAGCAGGAGGCGAGTGTGGCGAGTGCGGCGAGCTGGTCTCTGGTCCCCACCCACTTCTTCAGGAGGTTGATGTGATATAATTTCTCGGGCTGTCTTCTCCCTGGCTGTCGCACTTTGTAGTTGACATCGCCGACCTTTGCTGTGATGGTGTATGGCCCCTGCCACTTGGCCAGAAACTTGCAGGCTGAGGTGGGGACCAGGACCATCACTCGATCTCCCGGTTGAAACTCTCGGGGTTGGGCTGCCCGGTTGAAGTGCCGTTGTTGGGCTTGCTGCGCCTGGACCAGGTGTTCCCGGACTAATGGCATGACCCGCTCGATGTTCTGACGCATCTGGGTCACGTGTTCGACCACAGAGCGGAGCGCTACCGGCTGCTGCTCCCACGCATCTCGGGCGACATCCAGGAGTCCCCTTGGTTGACGGCCGAACAGCAGTTCAAATGGCGTGAACCCTGTGGAGGCTTGGGGAACTTCCCGGATGCCGAAGAGGACATAGGGGATCATCCGATCCCAGTCGCGCCTGTCTTCATCCGCCACCCTCTTGAGCATCCTCTTCAGGGTCTGGTTGAACCTCTCGACCAGGCCATCCGTCTGGGGGTGGTAGACCGAGGTGCGGAGCTGGTCGACCTTTAGCAGCCGGCAGAGGTCAGCCATCAGCCGGGACATGAAGGGGGTTCCCTGGTCAGTCAGGATCTGGCTGGGGATGCCCACCCGGCTGAACAGCAGGAACAGCTCCTGTGCGATGTTCTTCGCTGTGGCCTTGCGTAGGGGCACGGCTTCCGGGTACCGGGTGGCGTAGTCCACGATGACCAGGATGTGCTCATGGCCACGGGCAGACTTCGGCAACGGCCCCACTAAGTCCATCCCAATCCTCTCAAAGGGCACCCCGATGATGGGGAGTGGAATCAGCGGACTGGGGGGAGGCGTACGCGGCGACGTCTTCTGGCACGTGGGGCAGGCCCGGCAGAAAGCCTTAACCTCGCCGTCTATCCCCGGCCAATGGAAGCGGTCCCTGATCCGCTGCGCTGTGTTTGCCGCTCCCAGGTGCCCGGCCATTGGATGGGAGTGCGCGAGCTCCAACACCGTCTCCGTCTTCGACCGGGGGACGACGAGTAGCTCCTTCACCTCCCCCCGTCGTTCGGCGACGCAGTAGAGCAGACCATCCTTCACTATGAAATGCGGGAGAGGATGGGGCCGGGTTGGATTTCCTGTCCCTCAGCCACGCGCACCTGAGCCCAACAGTGCTTTAGTCGGTCGTCTTCATGCTGTTCGCGGCTGAAGGACCCCCCCCTTGTAACTTGCTGAAAAACATCATAAAAGAGGTTAGCTGAAGGGGGGGTGGACTCACCATCTCTCCCGCTATCCGTGGTTAGGGTGACCGCCGGGTTGGATGGAGCCTTCTCCTGCGACGAGGTTGGGCGGCTCCCTCCAAGGCTGGCGGGTCGGCGGGTGGCGGCGGTGAGCAGGCTGACGAACCCGGGGAAGTTCCTGCCAAGGAGCACTGGTACAGGTAAGTCTTTTACTAAACCCACCTCGACCATCCAGGTTTTCCCTCTGGCCTGGAGCTGAATTTGGCGGGCCTTTACTTCCCGGGTTTCTCCGTGGACGCATGTTAGAGGCAGTATGGCATGGGTCTCGTGTCGAGGTGGGAGGAGCTGGCTCCTCAGCAGGCTCACGGAACTCCCCGAGTCCAACAACGCGTGGTAATGGCGTCCGTTGACCCTCACCGTCACTCCCGGGGCTCCTCTAGGTAACCGGTGGTGAAATCCACAACCCGCCAGCCATTTCTTCCTGGGGGGCGATGGTGGATCTGTTGGCATCGGTTCGTCGTGAGGAAGGGGAGCCGCCGGTCTGCTCTCTGGTCGCGGGGTGCCCTCTGGCGGACGCGGGTCCTGTACCACCCTCCGGGGGTACGGTGGCGCACGCTCTCCGGTGTCGTCCCGGTGGGCCACCTCCGCCAGCTCAATGGCCTCTACGGCCTCCCATAATGTCGCTGGGTTTCTCATCCGGACCGCCTGCTTCTGTGCGCGAGGCAGTGCTCTCAGCAGTTTGTCCAGCACCACGCGTTCAACGACCTGGCTGGCGGAGGGGCTTCCTTCGAGCAGCCAGAGTCGAGCGAGGCGGGATAGGTCAGCGGCTTGAGCGCGCGCTGGCCGGCGAGGGCGATATTCCCAGCCGTGGAACTGCTGCGCAGCGGAGATGGGAGATAAACCCAGGCGAGCGAGTATTTCTCGTTTAAGCTCTTCATAATCATCACGTACACTGGAGTCCAGGGAAAAGAAAGCTCGTTGCGCCTCGCCGGTCAGCAGCGGTGCCAGCGCTCGTGCCCACTCTTCCCGTGGCCACCCTTCTGATCCTGCGGTGGACTCAAATAGCTGGAGGTAGGATTCGACGTCATCGTGGGGAGTCAACTTTGGGAGAAGCCGCACAGCTTGCGTTCTCGCGTCGGGAAGCGGGATTTGTTGGGCGCTGGCACCCTGAAGATCGCTAACCCTCCGCTCCGTCTCGCTCTGCTGCTTCGCCAGGAACTCGACGAGTTGTTGCTGCCGGATGGTCATTTCAGCCAGATGTTTCACGACGTCTTCCATCTTTCGGAGAGCGTCGCACACCGTACTGGCTGTGAATCCAAAAAAAACGAAAAAAATAAATGAGAGGAAAAAAAAAACTGCAGGATTTCAATGTCCGGGTTGTGGAACTCTTGTGTGTGATTCCCCCTGGGTGTTATACCCGCATTCTCCACCAGTTGTCGCAGGAGAGGAATCACACAACAAGGTTTTCGATAGAAAAGTGCCCCGGAGGGTGGATTTATTTGGATGTGATGAAAAGTAGTGCTCGTGGGTAGTGCAGTCTTCCAGTGCTCGGTGCTCGTGTCCTCTTTCGTCTCGGTGCTCTTCCCAATCCCAGTAGTGCTCACGTGCTCGGTGTCCAGAATAGTCGGGGCTGTGGGGGACGGTGCCGTCGTCTGGTCGTCACGGGCTGTGGGGGACGGTGCCGTCGTCTGGTCGTCACGGGCTGTCTGGAGGTAAAGAGAGAGAGAGGAGTTAGCTGCTGCACTCTTCGGAGGTTCTTCTCCCAGTGGTGTTTCTCTCTCTCTCTTTTATGCTGCCGCGCTGATGAAGCGCGGCTGTTCCCGATTCGCCCTTGATGGTGGGCGCCAGGTGTTCGGGATCTGTGCTAGGACCGCGCTGATTGAGATGGACCTCCGTCACACTATGGAGGAGTCAGTGATATCATACAGAGTTCCCAATGCCAATTTGAGTAATATAAACTAACCCCCATGTCTACCTAGCTGAGATAGTGATCAGGGAAGCCAAAATGGTTGCTAAGGTTAACAGTTTGGTTGCTATGAAGGGGTCAGTGAAATAATAACATTTTCTATCACTATAAGTACAAAAAGTATAAAGTATACCCAACCTCCATGTCTTTATAATTTACCAAAGCTGGGATAGGGATCATAAAATTTGGTTGCCAGGGTAAGCAGTTTGGTTGCTAGGGAGCTGGGAGTGCTGTAATAATAATAATAAAAAAAACTTTTTATTATTATTGACATAAACAAAGCCCTATTTTGCTGTATTCACTATTTATTTTCAATGGCCACTATAAAGCTTTATCTCCTTCTAGGGAGTGTGATCTATGATCTTTCCCAGACTGATAACCTAACCTTTGGTCAGTTTCAAGTTTCTATGATGTTCTCAGTTTCAGTTACAGTTTGACAAATTGACCCCATGTTAATGAAAAATTTCCCATCATTCTCAGTGATTACCCAAAATTCCTGTAGTGGTACTAGTCTTACAAAATATAACAACCCGAGTCAGACCAGTTTGGAAGTTTTGGCAAAGTTTAATGGTTGCAGCTCGAGTGATATAGGATGAGATGTATTTAGAATTTTTTTGTCCGAAGTTAAAGACAAAAACTAAAATAATTAACCTCATTATTTATGTATCTTCAAAACTTAATGATGCTGAAGATGAGATTGAGGCTTATCAGAGTGCATCTGATCATTTTCCACGACTTCTTCCGGTCAGGATGTTATGATCATTAAACACAACTTTCACTCATGAGCGTGTGATTTACAGGCAACACACGCTCCAAATCTCTCTCTCTTTCTCTCTCTCTCCCTCTCTCTCTCTCCCTCTCTCTCTCTCTCTCTCTCTCTCTACGTGAGTTTCAGAAACAAACAAATAGAATTAAATTGAGTTTTTCTACAACCAGCTTTTCTCTTTTTACAAATATATTTTGATTGCATTACACAATAATTCCACAACAAACCTTAAATTGTACCAAAAATATTATTTTGAAGGCCTCTACTCATTGACTCGAGATTTCGTTGCAGAGTTTTGTGCGACGACACACCTTGATATAATACCATGGTCACCACTGGGACATCACACATCAGACAGAATGAGTGCTGTGAACGAAAAAAGAGCTCCCTGTGATCATCCACCAACACCTCACGACACTCGATATCCATGATTTTTTTAATTCTTCTCTGTCTTTTGTTATTTTCTTCTCTCTGTTCTTTTTTTTCTGTTACCCTGTTTGGTGCAGTAAGCTGTTGTACCGCAAACTCCATCTTCAGGCAGGGAGCATGTAGTCACGTTTCTGTTAAAAACACCTCCACAATGTCTGAAAGATTGCTAAATCCACCTGCCAGATTATTTAAAAAAAAAAGTAAAAATCATTAGTTCCATCAGTGTCCTACGGTTTCTTTGGCTGGAGGGTTGTATTTCATCAGAAAATGTGAAGAGAATGAAAGTCTGGTAATTTAGTTTGATTGACAGCTCGTTATTGTTGTATTTGTATTTAAGTATCGTCTGATCAAACTTTGGTATAATCCTGCTCTGAAGTATTTATCCAGTCATTCAGATCGAGTGTAATAATGGTTTTCATCGTGCGTGGTTTTTTGGCAGTACGGAGGTTTTTCTCAGTGATCGTGTCCTCAAACACATTAAATCAACAAGCATTCATGGCTCTGTTTGTTTTCACTTTCCATCTCAGCCTCTCTTTCTCTTGGATGATGGCTTTTAGATTTCCTGCTCTGTAATGGAAGGCGCTGCAGGAATGTGTTAGCGGCTCATGCTAATAGGACACACAGATACTCGCACAAGCTGCATCAGAAAACATAGTGTGCTACTCGTGCATGGATTGGAAACTGGTCATTAAAATATTTTTTAAAAAGACAAGAAGCTAGGCTGAGAGAGAGAGAGAGTGGTGCAAGAGGTGGAAACAGACATTGAGCTCAAAATCGAATCACCTTGTGCAACCTGACATATACGTGTCCTTTGCATTAGTCACTAGGCCACGGCGCAGGACAGTTTCATAGTTCGTTTTGCTTGCCAGTGTTTTCTTAGCTGTGCTGTTGTGTGATCACCAAGGATATCTCTGTAGAGTCAACCCTGACTAGTCTCAGAGTTCCTATTGCTGAAAAACATCCCCACAGCATGGATGCTGCCAGCAAAGAGCAGTGTATGGTTTCCACCAAACATCATACCTGTTCATGACAACATTATCAATCTTTGTCTCATCGGGGGCACCCACTTATTATGTTTTATTAAAGACAGGCGTCCATCTGTCTACATATGATTGGTGCACTTCTCCATCTACAGAGGAACTCTTGGTGGGTGACCTTCCTGACTACGCACGATTATTGTTCCCTGATCATTCAGTTTAGATGGGTTGCCAGCTCCTGGAAGAATCCTAATGGTTCCGAACTGATGAAAGAGGCTACACCAGATGGAGAAATGTTCATGTTTCCTGTGCCTATTCCTAGCGAGCCTTGAGAATGTTTTATTGATTAAAAAGAGCAGGGTACGTCCTGCTCCTGTGGGGTAGAGGACAGTTAGCCTGACACATATTGGGCGCGGTTGCACAAGGGGACCCGAGACCCGATACTTGGGTAACTTCCCAGCCCTCCCCCTCCCTCTCCAATCTAGCTGACTCCAAATTCTTTCTTTCCTGCCACCAATAAATGCTTAAACAAGCCCAAAATAATTCATTCATTTTCTTTATCTGCTTCTTCCTTTGCAGTGTCATACGTTTCTGGATCAGGCACTGCAATGGTGTCACATATCAGAGTGACTGTACACACCAGTCGGGGAACCGAGTATCAACAGGGTTTATCAACAATCCAATATGTACACACATGAGCAGATTTTACTTTTAGGAGTATGGTAAGAGCTCCAGAAAAACAAGGGATCTGAGTTCATCTCCAGTACGTGCTGATCTTGCTGTTTGTTTCCAGAGGCTCTGGGGAGCTGAGGAAGACTCAGAGGGAAGCAGCACACTTTAGGTGCACCACCAGGCATGAGAGAGGGAGCACAGTGGCCAGGGGGCTCAACTCGTGTGTCAAGTCGACGATGGAGATTCTCCAACAACAAGAACTCTCTTGGGGAAGCTTTAAGTACAGGTAAGTAGTTGAAGGTAAGTTACTCACACAGCAAACGGTGACGAAAGCCAGCGAGGGAGTGCAGGAAGTAACACTGGGGAAACATTGATAACGTACAAGGGGTAGATGAAACTTGTAGTCCTTTTATAGGAAGGTTTGGCGACAGTGATTAGCTGATGAGGAAAGTGGATGAGGGTGATTCTGATTAGCATTGGGAGCAGAGAGCAACCAATTGGAGTTAATACACCCATCAAATGTCACCGAAGGCTCTTGGCAAATAACATCACATGAGAGCACGTTGAGGCTTAAATCTGATTGGACAAAAGAATCTCCCATTGAAACACTTACTAGCAGCGTTTCTGCTAAAAGGACCACAAGAAAGCAAAGACTATTCATAAGCTACCTATACTGTTAATTAGCCTTGTGATGCACTTTCTGAGCATACTGTGTGTACCTCGTGAGCTGCCCATGAAAAGGCACAGAGACCCCTGTTTGGAGAAGAAATGGAGGTGAGCCGCTTTTTTGAAATCGTCAACAAATGTACCCAATTATTATGAAAACAGTATTTATTTATACTGTTCATCCACACATAACCGCAGCACCTTTTTCATGTAACCGCACATTTTTTAAAGAGCCGACCAAGGTGAATCATATTTGAAATGCTCTGCAGCCAGTGTACAGTGAAACTGGGGTGTTTTGTGTTCAGGGGTTGGAGTTGGGGGCCGAAGCGAGGACTATGTTGCTGTTTATTCCGCTATTGTGGCTTACAGAATTTACAGGGTTCCATGCGCATGTTTACTTTTTGATCATCAAACAGAGGCGAATGTGTGTTTGCACACACAGTGCTCAATAATCATTTTATAAACGGCATGAATTGACTGTTGGTTTGTTAGCGTTATTTAACCGTTTCATGGGTGTTTGCATTTTTCCTTTAATGACAAGTGTGGACGTATTTTTTGTAAACAGTTTTTTAAAAAAAAAAAAACTCACTGGAGATATGTGTAGCTAGTTAGAAAATGAGCGCCTGATTTGCATCACATATACACTATCGATGTTGGTTACAGTTTATGAAAAATGTTGCCACTAATGCAAACAGCTTTCTGCCTGCATAGAATGACTCAACAACAACTCCAGAACACCCTACCGGGAATTAATAAATGGGGAAAGCCCTTCTTCACAATCCTGGTAACTCAGCTTGCTGCATCTGGATCATTCAGGTACAACATGTTCAGGCACTTCCCCACCTTTACAAACAGTAGTGATCACTGTAAGGGTTTTTGAGGCTTCATCCCTTGGAGGTCGCTATCATATTAATTGATTCATCTCTAGCAAGGTTTTAGATTTCAAACATTGCTTCTAGAATCCCATTCTCTCCATCGTTCCACCAGTTAGCAAGTTTACTTGGTGGTTTGGCTCTGTGGTGGATGTCCTCATTAATTGCCCGTGATTCTGGTACACCCTTCTGGATAGCTTGTCTGGCACACTTCTTTGCCAAACCTGCTTGCACTGCTGAAATTATATTATTTAAAAGCCACCTTTGATTAGTCTTGAAAATTTTCAAAGACTCTGATCTTTGAATCTTGTTCATCAGAACGTATCTAAGGTCTTTTAGATCAAAGCACTGAGTTCACATTTGCTCTTCGGAATTTAGTTCTTTAACCAAAACCAAACCCGTACATAGTAAAAGCATAAAGAGTGAAAGTTATTTAGTGCAGGTGGAGCTACAGTGAAACCAGGTTAGCGTTGATCTCAGACAAAAAAAAAACCCAGGACGTATTTCCTCCATGTCAAGGCTTTTGGAGAATTTCATCAAGGAAAGAAAAAAAAAAAACCTCTGAGATGAAAGCAAGCATATGGGGAAACCCGGCGGCTCTTCAAAGCCCCGTCAGAGAAAGTCAGTGCTGCTTATCTTAATCGATGCTCAATTTTAATAATGAGCATGTACTTCTGGGACTGAATCAGGATGGGAGGGCTGCAGAGGCAGATGGACTCAAGCTGAAATGAGCTAATGTAACTTTAGAGAGAAAGTGAAAAAAAAAAACACCAATAAAAATGTTATGCTGTAGAAGTGTCACATTCCATTTAAGAAATACATTTAAAAGATGTAACTTCTCAAGTTTTTTTTGCGCATTGATCACTTAAACTCTTGTGTTAGGAGCTTGTCTCAAATAGAGAGGACCCATCTTGCTACACTACCTTTTGCTCGGTTGTACTTTGAACATGGATAGATCTCTATACTTTGGAAATATTTCCTTTAGATATATTTTCTTTTCATAACGTTGTGTGCTGACTTGTATATTAGAGATCTCTCCCATTAAATAAATCAGAGATTCCTCATTTATTCCTCAGCACCTTATTTCAAGTCATCACATGTGCACTTTGGAGGTCATGGAGTGAGTGGCAAAAAAGTTTATTTAGGCGCTGGCAAAGAACATGGGTTTGACCAAGTAAATGCAAATAAAAGGAAAATGTACAAGTGACTGCTTGACTCGATTTTCAAAGACTTCATTCTACAAGGGACACCATTCTACAGAATTCTACACCATTCTCTGGACTGAGGAAATATAGATACAAAAATGGTTTCCGGTACAACAGATGTGCAAAACTTGGAAACAGGAAGAAGAAGATGACGACAGAGAAGAAATCAAAGAATAAATAGAAAAAAATCATGGAGGACGAACGGTTTGAACTGTTGGTGGATGATCACAGAGAAACTTTGCTGTTCAAAGTCACCATGGAAATGCGGTTTAGCGCCACAGAGCGTATCTTTTACATCAAACTCACGTCATCAAAAAAGCCAGCTTTCATTGGTTGTTCTCCTGAAGAAAAAAAATGGCAATCCAAAAGTCTTTTTCCTTGGCACCCTCGTTTAGTAAGATGTGTGAGATCCCACAAGGATTAGACATTGTCGCACTAAACTTTGGATAGAAAATTCTGATCGGTGTGTAGAGGCCTTTAGATCTTGTCATCTAAATGTTACGTGCAACTTCATAGATTCATTATCTGGATTATAGTACCATGAGCAAGAGTGGCAGGAACTAGGCAAGCTGTCCTGAAATACATACCCCTCTGGGAAAGATGTCGGGGAGGTAGAAGGGATAGGTTCAACAAAATCATTTGATGAATAAATTAATTCGGTTTAAATAGGTTATGAATAGCGCTAAGTAGAATGACTGATGAACTCATCCCAAAATATGTTAAACAAGCATCTCTTATTTAAAAATGAAATCCTTAGTCGGAACTTAAGCCAAACAGGATTTATGACTAACAGTGTTTTGCTCAAAATAGCACTCAGTATGGGGTTTCGCACTTGAAATTGTTAACCCTGCATTAACCTGAAATAAGTTTCTCAATGCTTATTCTAAACTACATTTATGTATTTAATAATCAGCAAACACTTCCATTTCCTTTTTGAGACTTGAAGTAATCTTCCCTGATTTCTGATTTGCAGTCTGTTGCCAAGCATTTAGCAGCAACAAGCAAACAATGCTCCGTCTCACACTAAACAAACTTAGCAGTACAATGCAAGGTTAACACCGCAATTGTGGTGCTAACCTTTCTGCAGAGTAGGGTTTTAGGACCCCGGGGTAAATGCGATGCTAACACTCTTTCAAATAACAGGTGTGAAACGCGTCATTAACTGTGATTAAAAGTGTTTTTTAAAAGAGCAAAATTGGCTAATTTAATGGTTACTTATTGCAGTTTTTTCAGAATGAAATGTTGTTTTGTGAATTATTTATTGCACTTTCCTCGTGTTGAATTCAGGAAATCTAATTTCTGGTCTATTTCAACAGAAAACTGGTCGTCTGGTTTGTCATGGTTTGCTTGTTTAATCACTCAGTCTTAACCCAGTGACCCTCTCTTTTGCCGCTTTTCCACTGCCTGACATGGTACAACTTGGCACATATCAGTTCAGTTCAGCCCACTTGCATTTCCATAGGCTTTAGTATTGCATCTACGAAGTGTGTTGTAATAGCCATCAACAGAGCATTTCCGCACCACCCCTTCCATGACGTAATAAAGTGTGTGAATGTGCCGAAGTACTGTTGTGTTTGCTTCCTGGATAATGGATTTCCACTACGAGTTATTTAGTGTCAATAGTTTCACGTGTGATTGGAACAAACTCGCGTGTGACTGGTGTACAAACTCATGCGGTTCGACGGCGCAAGCAATGACGACTCTCTTGGACCGATCAAGAGAATGGTGTCAGTTCAGAGCGATGGTGTCGGTTCTAAAACCTCCTTGAAGCGAGTTCCAGAAATGGTGTTGGTTCCGCCTCCTTTCAGGGATTTTTAGTATCCTTGGTGTGCTCTTCTCCTTAGTCCCTTTGCCGCCTGGTTTCATTGTCTCTTATTGTCTCCTATGTTCCCCAGGATATAGATTCCTGCCCATGGCGGGTTTCCACTGTGAAATACTCTCATAATCTCAAAAAATATCTGTGATTCTGAATTGCATTAAATGTATCATTCCTTCCAGTGTATGTAGATGTGTTACGTGAAGTGATTTCTTTGTTTTAAGCACATGGGGTATACACTTCAAGCTCAATCACTGGACTTGAAGCATAGTCACTTCACTTTCAGCACAATCCCTTGACTTTAAATACAATCTCTACACTTTAAGCACTCTGACCTTTGACCCAGTTGTGGTTCAACTGAGCCGTGAGCCAAGAAAAATAAACAGCAACAACTCAGTTATCTGCTTGTGCTTTTTACAGCTGTCAATTCCAGAAACACAATCACCAAATAAGAACATTAGCTGCATGAGTGGAATACCAAATGCTGATGTAGTAATAGATAAATACTAAAAAGAAACTACTGATTCTTTTCAGATCGTTACAGGAAACTGGAATGTTCACAAAAGCCAGAGGCAAACATGAACTCTCCGCTCCATCCAAACGAGGAATAGCTCTTATGCTTTTTGAATAAAGCCAGTGGTTGTTTATTTCTATCTCTATCTTACAGCCATATCTATGTTTTCTGAGAGCACACGTATATTGAATGGAATATTTTGACATCATATGTTCACACCAGTCCAAGGAAAGGAAAGCCAAAGGAAACCAAGCTCAATGGCAGCTAGAAATCAAGAACTCCTGCAACTGCTCGAAGAATAGAGCTGCTGAGAGATCTTTGTGCATGTTTCAGTATGTTTTAGTCACACAGCAACAACCCACTGTCCCTTCTGAATCCATACGCCAAACTGACAACATTAGGTTACCTGCAACGATAGCAGATCCCATTGATATGTCAAAACATTTTCCAGCATTTCCACCTGCTCTTGATTCATTTAGTTCATTTGCCCTTCATGTTGATGATGGGATGTGGGTTTGATACGTTATATTACAGCTCAAATTGTACATAATTAAATGCATCACCACTGAACATGGTCTTAGGTGTAACATATCGTCACGGTTAAAAACTGTGGAGGCTGTGTCAGCTCTACACAAGTATTTTTATTCTTATTTCAAGTTTCCAAAAGAATATCGTTGCAAAGCATGCACCCAGGAGGATCCAGTACACTCAGTGTAAATGGTAGGTCGCATAGTATACCATTCATTCATCTTCGGGATCACGGGAGTCTGCTGGTGCCTATCTCCAGCTCACTTTGGGTGAGAGGTACACCCTGGTCTGGTCGGCAGTCCATCAGATGTCAACAAACATCTATTAGATTTCAGATCATTTAATTACCTTGATGCATGTTTTTTGGGATTGTTGGGGAAAATTTGGGATTGTTGGGGAGTACCTGGAGGAAACTCCTTCCAGGAAGATCAAACTGGCAACCTTCTATCTGGAAGGCCATCGGGCCTCCACAGAGTAGACCAAGGCCATATAATCTTGTTGAGAACAGAGGGGAACAGAGGTTTCTGAGAGACACGGCAAAGGATTCAGGAAGCAGGAGCGGAACCAGGCAATCTAGTGAGTCCTGTGAGATCTGATAGTTTAGGAGGTGGAAGGAGCAGTCTTTTAAGGATCATGGCTGTGATTGAATGATGGATTCTTCAAGAGAGGTTGTTGGCTGAGCCTCTCAAGAACAAATGGAATGTCTACATTTGGTAGAGAAATGCTTTTTCAGCTGAAGACAATTTTAACTTTTTTTTTAATCTTTGATTACAGCAGTGCACTTTATTTTGGACTTCCAAATTCAGTCATAATGTGCAGCAACTAGATTATTAACTGGAACCAAATTACACAAGAGTACAAGTATCAAGTCTAGGCAAGTTACATTGGCTCCCCGTCCACAATAAACCCAAAATAAAATAAAATGTTGAATGGACCCCCGCTCTGCTAAAGACTTTAAACCAGGTGCCCTGTTCTACTTACCACAGCCATCTCTGGATATAGCTACATTAAAAGCCACGCCACACCTTGCTACTTACCTGCAACGTCCTTCTTGAAAGATTTTCTGCCTTCCAGTTTTTATTTAGAGAGGTTTTGGCAATCACGCCACGTTTATTTTCTCTATATGTTTTTTTTTCAAGTTATTATTTTTGTTATCACTTCTTTTTTATTGTACACACCCTGATGGCGTCATTTAAATCACTAAACAGATCTGTTTGTGCGGCTCATCCTTGGGTCCTGCCTAAGTCCTCTCTGCCACCGTTGCAACATCACCCATTGCGCATCTGATCAAACCACATAAACTGAAAATGGTTTAAACGTGTTTCTTTCTGGATTCCTCCCATAAACAAATCAGTCACTTTGCATCAGTTTTCTATTTTGATCTTCTTGGGTTTGCCAAACTAACAAAAGATGCATTACCACCAATGAGTGTGGAACAGAGATTTATTGTTTACTTATTTTCCACTAGACACTAGTGCACAATACTCTCAAGCAATCTCCAGCTTTACTCGATGCCAATCTCTAGCTTTAACCCAATCACTCTGGCTCCACTCACCTTCCCATTGTTCCTTGTCAGATCCTTTTCAGATGAGCATACTTATCATCCAATCATCATCGCTGACACCACTATATAAACTTCAAGTCCCAGAAGCCTGGTGTCCGTCATCAATTTAATCCCTGTATAACTTCGTTGACTCCTCTCTGACTCTTCCTTGTGAAAGTTTGTGAGCTTCTTTTCATCTCCTGATTACCTGCACACATCTATTCACCAGTACTGCCTACAGTCTACATGTGGTACACAATCCCCATCATCACTGTTAGCATCCTAGCTGGTGTACTCTCCTCACCTCCAGCCTGGTGGTGGATACTACTGACCTGTTTTGTAGACTAATTTCCAAATTCCATCCTATTCATCCGCATTACGCTGTCATTCCTGGAATATCACCATAACAGAGAACACTACCAAATATACCCACTGTGCTACAGCGCAAAAACTAGCGCCGTAACTTTCCTGTATTTGCTCCTTTTGAATAAACCCATTAAACTCTCTGTCATTGTCCGATCTGATCTGTAGCGTCACAGGAAATGTAACAGTCTGGCCTATGGATTATGCTAATACTGATTTCTTCCATTATTCCCTGATCCTGAAAGCAAGCCCACAATGCATTTTGCTCACCTTGCACCTCATACCCACAAATCTGCTCTCTCAGAGTTACCTCCTCATGATCTCCAGTTTTCTCCACCGAGGCTAATATCTTTCCTTTACTCATCTGGTTCAAATTTTTAAGGAGGATTCTCCTGTTCCAGGTAACTTCCTGGTCTGGTAATCAGTGTTTCTTTATATGCCTCTGTCTGTCCTTTTACAGGAAATTTTGACTTCAGTTTGTTGTAAATAAGTTTTGCTTAAACCTGGTTTTGCTCCTTGGCAGCCTTACAGTTATGTCCACATTCCAACGGACCTCTTTTAGTGAAGGACCACTTGCAATATTTTGTTAGTAATGTCCATCACTCTTCATGGCTTAGCTCCAAAGTACCAGACGGTGCTTCCTAAAAAATCTTCCAGGCATCTTCGGACTGATGGTAGAACCAATCTAAACTAAAATGAAGACTGAGCTTTCTGTTTGGGAATTAAAACTAAATAAAAACAAAGTCATCTAACAATTCTTTTTCAAATCTAGTTACTAACAATTGTTCTCTTGATTATATATGTTTTAATATGTGTTTGTGTGTTGCTTGTTGTAATTTTATGAATGATTTTCTTTTTAATTTAAAATTTTATTCTTCTTTTATAGTGTACAAAACTTTGAGACAGCTCCCTAATGTGCTATATAACTTAAGATGGTAATTATATCCTGACCGGAAGTAAGCTGGCAAGTGAAGAGGGTGTATGAAAAAAGATTTTAGGTAAATGATATTTTGAAGGACTCAGAAAGTTACGCCGTATATGATTGGTTGAGGTGGCACCCTTCTCCCAAATATCATGTAGACTTGAAACCAACAAGGACTGGATCTTTTGGCATATAAGAGTTGATTGAACAATAAAGCTACAGAGAAATGAAAAATTATTTTGTTGTATGAAAAAAAAACACATTTTAATTAGACCCAAGTTATGTCACTTGTGAACAATGGAGCTTCCCGCCAGTAACATGCTACACACACAACTCCGCCTTCATCGTCAGGAATTATCAATGGAAAAGCCACATCACAGGAGCCTAAATCAGTTTTTATGATGAGCATAACAAATTACAAGATGTTGTGTTCCAACTGTTCTGCCTACCCTCAAAGTATAGTCTGAAAAAAGAGTAACAATGAGCAAGCCAGTGTTTGGAAGAGCAATCTCTTTTACGTCCTAATTTTATTGAAAAAATACAAATGGACACTGGTTTTGCTCAAAAAGCCCTACCCACAGGAATATACTTGAAGCACAACAAAATCCTGTGTGAGTCTTACTAGTGCATTTATCAATGCTGTGTTGTTTTTTTATCATCAATATGTAATTTAGGTAAATTATATGCAATTTATGCCATACATTGTTCCATAATTTCAATATATTTGATCAACACGCGTTTAAATAGTTTTTAATGTGTTTGTCCATCTCCTCTTTGTGGTTTCCTGTTTTTTTTCTGCACACAGGGAAAGATCACAATCAGACTGGAAACATGGGAGAATCTTCCAGAAAGCACACACCAATTCACACTCGTGCCACAGAGAGAGGAAGTGTGTGCTACTGTTCGAACTAGAGTTACTGTCTATTGCAACTCATATTCACTGCAGTATTGTCCTGTTTATAATCAGAGAAGTTTCATTTCCTCCGATCACTTTCACTGCTTCTCTCACAGCAGCAGCAGCAGAAAGGTCAGGCACAGACTGATGAAGAACTAAATGATTCCGACTGATAACTTATTTGAATTTTTAGGTATTTTAATTGGAGCATTTGTTCATTTTGAGCAAATCCCTGACTTTTTCGACTCTTTAAAGTTTAACAGCCCCACACTGACAGTAAAGTAAATTTATTCACATACTGTTAAATAATTACCACAAACTATAACACCAAAGGAATTTACTCATCTTTATATTCATAGGATTTTTTTGAATTCAAAGGTTTTAATATGATGTCAGACCACCATTTAAAGCTATGACAGCTTCAACTATTCTAAACTATTCAATTCCTCCAGTAAGTGCATTTGTGAGACACTGGTATTGAATGAGAAGACCGGGTCGGCTGTGGCTTAGATTCACCACATAAGGGATACTATCTTGAGTTCTTCCACACCAAACGTACAAGAGGAAAAGGCCATGTCTGAACAGAAAGATAAGGGCAGGGAAGTGACCATCAACTTCAGGATTCAAATACTTGTCCCCTTGTACAGTTTTGCATTCATGCAATGGTCACTGATCACTACACCACTGGAGGACACAATACATGAAGAGTTAAAATCTCACAGTCATATCGTTTTTGGAGCTTGACATTAGTTTAATGTCTGATGATGCGAAACTGAATCATTTCCACACAACTGAAGAATCTCTGAAGCTCACCAAACCATACCAAAGTAAAATCAGAAAATCAATTTAATCCTTAGCTGTTTTGAGTATAACACAAGCCAGCTATTGTAATAGATAATTTTGAATTTTAAATTACATTTAAACAAAGAAAATTACAAGAGTTATGACCCATCATTTCCAAGATAATTGGTGGATTACAAGACCTGTGATATGGCTTGTATTTTTCAAAGTTCTGGCACAAAAATGTGCAATTGAACAAAAAGTGCTTGCAACAAAGCATATATATATAATATATATATATATATATATATATATATATATATATATATATATATATATATATATATATATATATATATATATATACTTCTATATATAACTTTCTAACTATATATATATATATATATATATATATATATATATGGGTGGCACGGTGGCACAGTGGGTAGCACCGTGACCTTCCAGGTTGTCGGTTCGAGGCTCACTGGTGCTCTTCCTGGAAGGAGTTTGTATGTACTCCTGTTTCCCCCACAATCCCCAAAAACATGCCCTTAGGTTAATTGAATAATCTAAATTCCCCTTAGGTGTGAATTTATGACTGAATGTTGCCCTGTGATGGACTGGGCAACCTGTCCAGGGTGTACCCCTGCCTCTCGCCCAATGTGTGCTGGAGATAGGCCCCCGTGACCCCGAAAAGGAATATGCGGGTTTGAAAATGAATGAATATATAAAGTTTATATATTGCATCGACTCTTTCTGTGTGCTTAAAACCTAGTCCAGCCTTTAACTGTATTTTTGTATTCCCTAATTATCTCTGCATATACTAAATAAATGAATGAAATAATAAATTAAAATAAATAAATGTAGTGTTTGGGACTAAAAATGGTCCATAATTATAGTTAGACTACAAATAAAGCTAAAGCTAAATCTGTTTCACTGCGTTTCACTTTCAGATTGTAGGATATTTAATAAAACTGCTCATCAAAACAATTTGAGGAATTCCAACAGAAAGTCTGAAGATGGTCGGATGCATGTGCACTGCCATTGTTCACTTTAATAAAACAAAGATCATGTTTCTGACCCTCCTGCTCTCCGGAGACTCCAGCTCTGAGGAGAAAGAGTTCATAAATTCTACGTCAATAAAACAAAGCCCATCGTATTCCACATCTGTAAAGAAAGGTCTATTTGAACGCAGAGGATTGCCTTTTGTTTGAGTCAAAACACACATCCCATGTAGCCCAAGTTTGGTCTGGCACATCTGGCAGTCATCTGGCGCTGGCATACAGTATGTAGGCCAAAAATGGGCAAAGTCCAGCAGAGGTGGTACCATGTTTAATGTGGCATACAAGACATTGGCCGGACATTATATGTAGCGTAGCGTACATTTTTAACTCGCCTGCAATGTAGGATCGTCGTGTGGCCAGTGTGTTGCCCTGACTCCAGACTTGAACCAGTCATCTAATGTCATTTATTTGCAGTTATTGCATCATGCAAAAGCAAGTTGTAGAGCTAGAGTTGTGCCAAGTCAAATTATTTTGATGTATCTGAAGTGTGTGCATAAAATACCAATGTTCACCATGAAGCAAATAACAATACTGTATGTATATTATATCTTATAAATGTTTTGAATTGACAGACTTTTGAATCTTTGTTTATTTCCTATGTAAATTCATTTGACCCCAGTCCATACATAAGATTCAATAAGTCCATGCTGGTAGGTGTGGCCAAAATCACATATTAGTAATAGGGTAGATAACGAAATGAACATCCACTTTTGATTCTCAATTTATATTTTTGTGTAAGTGTAAAAGGGATTGATTTGGGAATGTTTGCTTATGCTTCGATGCTTATGTTCACGATACAATATCCATCACAACAAAGTATTTAAACTGAATTTAAAACACAATGTACAGCAAACAAGCTCTATTTTAAATTATTATTAAAGTATGTTACTATATTTATTATTATTATTATTATTATTATTATTATTATTATTATTATTATTATTATTATTATTATTATATATTATTAAATTCGATATCCTTTTTCTAACTCATGTATTTCTGTGTTTTACTTCATCAGCATTGAGTAAATATTGATGGGTGTTTTCTTATTAGAAAAAAGTTTGTTGTTATTGCGAATGTCGCTAAGTAGAGACCACGGAAGTCTTTTGACTAAATAAGGTTTTATTGTATAGAAAACTCTAAATAAAACTAATGCAATATTTTTGTAATTAATTAATTACATTTAATAAAGTAAAAATGCACAAGAAAATATAAAGAGAGTGGGGCTGGGTGAGTGGTTCGCTATAACTAGCTGCGGTTATACGGAGTTCGCTGCTCTGTGGCCAAATCTGGGTCCTTTCGGGTCGAAATCGTTTAAGTCGCTTGTTTTTTATGGTGAGTACAATTTTTACTTTAAGATGTAAACCTTGGTTCTGTTCATCTCATCTCACCGCAGGGAAGATGCGAAATTAAAGATAGACCATACTAGGCTCCGTGACGTAATCGTATCCCGGTAACCATTAACTGAGAATATCTTAAAACCAAGGTTTTGCTTCATTTTTGTCCATTTCAGCGCTTTCAGGAGGATTCTACCTCTTGAACTGAGTCGAATAAAGTCAAGCTGCCAAACATCTTCTGCAGCTCGGGTCGCAGTCCACAGGGAAGCCATTTATTCGTCTTAAATAGAGCAATGGGGTTGGGGGTGTGCGGGTGTACGTGTGCGAGTGCGCTTTTTACTAATGGAAAGCAGATGTCGCGTTGAGCCGGACGCTGCTCGAATGGTCTCTGTGTGAGTGCGCGGGTGTCTTTCTGTGTGTGAGGTTGGAGTGAGAAGCACATTATAGGGTTTAGGCTGTTCCAGAGGTTGTTTACAGGTGCACGGTGTCCGTTAGTGAACCTCTGCGCAAATGAGCCGTCCTCCGGGGGCGCATGCGCACTTCGAGAGTAGAATTGGCGCAAGATGTGACCAAAGCAAAGCGGTGTGCTTTTTTTTAGAGTCTCTGGAGCAACAGTAAAGTGTGCTCAAACTGACCTTCAACTGGTTCCTTTCTTCATATATTAAAGAACTTTTGAATCTTATGGGCCAGCAGACGTTCGTTTCTTCTTATTTTTATATTATTGTTAGAAGTACTTTTTTGTTATTGTTGTCGTTAATGTTAGCATTATTGCTGTTTACATTTTTGTTGTTGTTGTTGTTTGCTTTTATATTTATTTTTGTACTTGTTTGTTTGTTTTTAACGGATTTGATTACTGGCGTTATTACTGATTGTTTGAAAACAATTGTTGTCATTGCTTCATGCTATTGTTATATTATAGTTACTTGAGTTGGAATTAAAAAAACACTGAATTAAAAATAAAAGTTAACATAAATATATATGAATGCATAATGTGACCAAAACGGCATCTATATTTATGTTATTTTGAAGCAGTTTCAATGTATTATTATTATTATTATTATTGTTATTGTTGTTGTTGTTGTTGTTGTTGTTGTTATTGTTATTATTATTATTATTATTATTATTATTATTATTATTATTATTATTATTATTATTATTATTATTATT
Source organism: Danionella cerebrum (assembly GCA_007224835.1). Taxonomy (NCBI): domain Eukaryota; kingdom Metazoa; phylum Chordata; class Actinopteri; order Cypriniformes; family Danionidae; genus Danionella; species Danionella cerebrum. The sequence goes on from SRMA01026122.1 coordinate 199,444, forward strand.
GTTATTGTTGTTGTTGTTGTTGTTGTCTTTTTGTTATTTGTACTTGTTAAATGAATGGCAAGCGCGTGTATTTCCATGCAGACAACTCTTGAACTGGGTTAAAGCTCTCCATTCTGACACTGAAACTGATTTATGCATAAACACGGTGAACTGTTCATTCATCTGAGCAATAAGCAGCGCTCGTGTGAAAATAAATATACCGTTCATTCTTGGTCTTTAATTGCTTCTGCACGGTGTGGGGCTGAGATAGTGTTAAATAAAAAACGATTATTGCTCCTTATAGGTATAAATAAACTTCAAATATGTTATCAGTGAAACACTGTCTTGTAAAACAGGGACACGGATATTCTGTTACTTTTGAAAGAATCTTATCGGTTGCTGTTTATCGGAGACTAATGAAATCTCATAAAAATATTTGTAAACGATTATTAATTGTTCAGCGACATTTAAAGTTCATCTGATCTTAATAAATCGGTAACACTTGAATTTTGTTTCTAAAATGAAAACTTGACCAAATAAAACCCCGACGGTTGCGTCAGCTGTATTTTAGAACCCCAACGCAAATACATATAGAAACTATTTGTTGACTCAGCACGTAATTTTTATTTACTCATCAAAAAATTAAAAGTACAAAATCCACCTTAGATCCCGCCACGACCATATTTCTGACGTCAGTTATTTGTCTTTTCCCCGCGGGAACTCTTGACATCAGGGTTTCCTGTAAGTGAACGGAAGTCACCTCCTTTTTCAATACAGTGCATGAAGACTACCAGTGAGTAATTTAGTATTAACAAAGAAGATTCCAGACCATATCTTTTATGATTTTTGAGTAGAAAAGCAATTTGTGTTTAGGGCATTTGTACTGCAGCTTGTTGTTAGTTCGAAAGTTTATGTTTTATTAGGATCTAGCGACAAATGACCATTTCTCACAAATACTCTTTAGGGTTTCACTGTACTGGTTATTTTTGTCTTTACGCTCAACAATAGCGCAGCACAAATGCTTAAATCTCAGACTGTGACATCACATAAAGTCTGAGAGAGAATTGTCTTGCTGGAATTCGAGGCTCATGGTGGTAAAATGAACTGCATTGAAAAGCATAAATACGAATAATAGAATAAAATGATTTCATAAGAATACAATTAAATTTGTTCGAATGAAAGAAATAACTTCAGATAATTATCAGACGTAACTTTCGATACGAAGAGTCAAAATGGTTGAGTTAAATAGTTAAAATGATCTAGTTAAATAGTTGAACTAACAGCGTCATTGTACCGCACTATCAGCCCAGAATTGCGCGATTCACCAAGAACTTATCACTGATAACGCAACAAGTGAAAAGGTATTAATTTGTTAATTTTATATAGAGCTATTCGAAAACTTTAAATTAAAGGGTAATTTCACAATCGGAAATACATCTAAATAAGGCATTTAAACATTAAAGCAACGAGGGAAAACAATGGTGCCAGATATAATTGATGAAATGGCAATATTTTTCTGTGCGAACTGTTTCGAAGGCTAATATTTTAAGATACCAATGTTTTCGATGCGAAAAATACTTGTCAATGTCACATTCAGAAAGAAATTAAGCAAAAAAATCAATTTTCACACAAAGAACTGCCTAAATCTAAAGAATAGGAGAACACATTTAAATCTCGACTATGTTTTAAATATTTGAAGCATTTTAAAGAAATTCGACTTTAAAAACTGGAATGACATCTTGAATGGATCAGATTTATGTAATTTTAGTGAATTTGATTACATGAAGTGGCTTGAATCAAGAGTTTAAACTCTTTTTCTCTTAGTAGTCTGTATTACATATTTGACTCAAAGTTTTGAAGTGGAGCGGCCCAAATCCTGGCCGGTGACCCCGGTGCCCCCTTCCTGTCTTATCCGCCTGAGAGAAATGGTAGGTGAGCACTGATTGAATTTTATTCCTTCCTGAGCTGAACTGCTTTGCGAGAGCGCCATCAATCCACCGCTCAACGCGACGCGACAGTTAGCGCGCGGGAAGGGCCCTGATGACTTTTATGAGCAAGATTACAACCCTCTCTCTGTGTACGAGTTTGTTTGCACTTTTCTGTGGATGGGGGGGGGGGGGGGGGTGCATGAGCTGCTCTCATGAGAGAAAACATCATTTGAGATGCCTAACCTAATTTTATTCTGTGCGTTAGGTTTCATGGGAGAGTTGATCCAGTAGGTACACATAATAATAATAATGATAATAATAATAATAATAATAATAATAATAATAATAATAATAATAATAATAATAATAATAATAATAATAATAATAATTATAATTATAATTATAATTATAATAATTATAATAATATAAAACAATAATTTTAGATGCACTATGAACGTTTGAAGCGGAGCATGGCTTTTATTTAAAAACAAAACTTTTAATTTAATATCTTTAATTGGTTAGTTACATTAGATATTACTAGTTTAATGTAACAGATTATTGCATAAAACACTAATAGAAAGCTGCAATAAATCAAAAGGTAAGTTGTAAATTAGTATATTTTGTCCGATCTCCAAGATTGTGCACACTGAACGAGTGAAAACATGCAAACGCGAGGTTTTGTTGACACACGCGGTTTAATTGCGCGATTAATGAAGCGTCGCAATCAGTGGCCACTCAAGCGACAAGAACACGTGAAGAAAAAGATCGCAGGGTCTTCTAGCCTCGAGCGCCTGGCTGCAAAACTCGAGTTCAGACAGTAAAATATTCAGATTGTGTCATTTAGAGTTGTCAGCTAAAGGGTAAATCGAACACTAATAAAAATACTGATACTACTACTAATAATAATAATAATATATTATTTTTTTATTTGTATTAAAATGTAATACATAATATTATTATTATTATTATTATTATTATTATTATTATTATTATTATAATTATTATTGTTATTATTATTATTATTATTATTATTATTATTATTATTATTATTATTATTATTATTATAAAAATGCAATTTCCTTTAGCGTTTTATCTCTTTACTTCTGAAAATAAGAAGGGTAAGGTAATCTTTAATGGCTCTTTAATGTAACGATGTTAAAACGACGCTCATATTTGCAACTCAAACCAATTTAATTCTCAAAAACAAAAACAAGTTTTGCGCGCAAACACGCCGTGTTTGGTAAATTTGCTCCTGTAACTCCTTTTGGTCTCGCAGTGTTGATTTATTTGGGCATCTTTGGCATGTGTGGTATGATATTAAGTAAACTATGCTCAAGTAAACACGTGGAGTCTCCTCTCAACACAGGCGGTGAATTACACTGACTCGAGCAGTCGAGCAGAGGCCTCGGGTCAGACAGATGACAGACACTTTGCGTCTGGAATCACACCGTTGCATCATTTCAAGACAAATGATCTAAAAACCCTCATCGATTGCAGCAAATCAATAAATCAATGGATAAATGCATTACCATCGCTGCTACGCCATTAGGAAATAAATAACAAAGGAAAATACCTTCAATATTTGGAATGTTTTCGAGTCAGGTGACTGTTTGCTTTCGAATCACTGCAAACACTAAAATATTTAAGAATTTTTTTTTCGTGTCGAAATGATTAAAGTTTTAGGGCCTTGCGACATCAAAGAAGGGCGAAGATTTGACAAAACATCGTCAGAAAAAGTTCATTTGAAAACGAACATCAATCAAAACGCACATTTATTTGCATTTTATCTTTGTACTGTTTAAAAAGTTGGTTTTAATTTGTTGTTTTTACGTTTTAACCTAATCAACACCACCGATTTTAACATTAACCTCAATGCAGATAAATTCCATCTCACATAAACTGAACAAATTATCTAAATTGGTTAGAAAAATTGCATGTATGTATAAATAAATGCAATTAATTAAATGTAAAAGTTATATCCATTGGCAGACGGCCGCCCTTTGGAACAAATAGTGTCGATTGTTTCAATTTGAACCATATTGTTTGGAATACAATATGATTTAGTTGGAAAAAACTTAGAAATATGTTTCAAACATGTTTTTCTCATTTTAACATTTGTTGATAAGGTTGAAAATCATCCTTGATTCTTCTCCCTCAATAATCCCAGTGATTATTGACACAACTCATGCTTTAAAAGACAAAAAAAAATCTGCATTTGACTGAAAGACCCAAACACAACGGCAAGCAGAACAGCGAAGCCATAAAATATACTCCCGAAAGCCGAATTATAAAATAATTTAAAGAACTCTGCTAAAACATTTGTAAAAGCAGGGCATGCCTTCTTGATGAAATTTAAGAAATCACCCGCAGGCTAATTTAAACTCAAATAGCATGGTCATTTATTAAACAAACAATGCAATTCCTTCAGAATATTTTTCAACAAGAGGAGATAATTTGACATTATATGGCGTTATACATGTTCCATATCTCGTTATAGTGGAACATTTGCACAATTAATGCAGTTAGAAACACTTTGCTGGTGTTTGGTCCATAATATCCGGCTACACTTTAGAAATAAATTACTATATGCAATTTACACTTAATAACAAGTCCATACGCGTCTCACCACAGCTCAGCATAGCTCACAAAAACGGAGAAGACTTACGTGTTATTGGAAGTAACACTGTCCTTAACAAACCGCGATCAAGAGTGTGAGTCGCCTACGAGTTTCTTTCAGTCCTTCACGGGATAACGTCTCTCGATATCAACGAAAGGGTAAAACAACAACAACACGATGAAAGAAAAACAATTATTAGAACACTGTTTGGTCAAAACTTGCTGCAGTCATACACAAAAGCACCAGGCGTGCGATAAATGGGCTGACTCCCTGGAAACGACATCTGACAGCTGTTATTTCCGTTTACCGGGGAATTATTGAGACCGATCCTCTGTGACTCGAACATCTCGCGGACAGAATGGAAGTTCTGCTGCTGCGTGGGGTATGAAGCGCCCAGGTGAGCCCCGAGCTCCCCTTGATTCAGGTACCACGAGGCCAGGCGCCCTTGGTGCGAATGATGGCCTTCCTGGGCCGAGCTTAGGTTCCCGTGGCTTAACGATGACGTTGTGGTCGTGATCGAGTAATCGGGAAGGGTCTCGTCCACTGCTGTCGTGGTGGCCAGGTGCGCGGCGCGATCTGCCCCCGCGTACAAACTCATGGCCTGCATATTGCAGTGGTAGGTTGCGTTGGAGGTAGTAGAGAGCGCGCTTTGGCTGCAAGGCGAGCTGTACACCGAGCTCTGGTTTGGAGAATAGTTCAGAGACATTGTAGGGGTGATTCCGGTCCGTGAGGGGACGCCGAGATCAGCGGAACCCCCAGGCGAACCACCGCGCAGCGAGGTCATAATGGTGTCCACGCTAAAGCCTTGCGCGCCTGCCTGTGAATGATGGTGATGAGGAGGGTCACCGGCGCTTTCCAGGCTCAGAGAACGGGAGGACGGGACGCTGTGTGGGCTTCCGCTCGAAACGCTGCTGCTGTCCGGACTCTCGATCTTGGGAACTGCGCTGAGCGACGGTGAGGCCGCCTGGGGTGGCGTGGACGTGCCGTTTTCGGTTTTGATGTCCTGTATGCGCACGGGTTGCGAACCGGGGACTGACTGCTCCTGCTGCTGCTGGCGGGGTTGTGGAGCCTCCTTTACGCTTACGCTCCTCTCTTCCTTATCCTTCAACGCGTCCTTCTTCTTAAAGCGCCGCCGTCGCCGTAAAAAGCTGCCGTTCTCGAACATATTGTAGGAATCGGGGTCCAGCGTCCAGTAGCTGCCTTTGCCCGGCTTCTTATCGTCGCGAGGCACTTTGACAAAGCATTCGTTTAGGGAGAGGTTGTGCCGGATGCTGTTCTGCCAGCCTTGCTTGTTGTCCCGGTAGAAAGGAAAGCGCTCCATGATGAACTGGTAGATGCCGTTAAGGGTCACCTTCTTGTCCGGTGAGTTCTGGATGGCCATGGTGATGAGCGCGATGTAGCTGTACGGGGGTTTCACCATGTCCTTCGGCTGCGGCTGCGGGGTGTAGGGTCCGTAGGCCCTGGCCATGCCGGCGGGGTACTGTTCGTGAGAGTACATGCTCATAGGCGCCGGCATGCCCGTGTACCCGCCTCCGGTTGCAGCCCGGTAATAGCTCTGGTCGCTGCTTATGTATGGCACGACTCCCAGAGAGTTAGGGCTGGACACGGAATAGCGCGCCTGCATGGCTGCTCTTTAAAATCTGGCGATCAACAGAGTTTTCCGGCAATCCACAAATCCAAACGCGCCTCCGTTAATGAGTCTGTCCAACCCGTTTTTGCTAAATCGATGAAATCAGTCTCGCGTACTTGGCCCCTCTTTCTCTCGCGGAGCGCGCATTGAGAGACTTCTGAGCGCTGAGCATCGGACACTGCACAAAACTTTTTGCGCACTTCAATCCTTTCCCCTTTTGCTGCCAGAGAACTCCTCCCCAAAACATCCCAGCTGTCCAATTGGAGCTCGAGCGGAGCAACAAGAGCGGCCACACACAAGGTTAAAGAAAGCAGAGGTGTTGGGATGTCCCAGCCCACCCTTTCCAAACTCTCTACTTCAGATCTTAAAGAAGCATAGCGCTTGTCACAAATCCAAACGTGCACGTCTACCATAGATATGCGCTATCCATCTATCCATCCATCCATCCATCTATCCATCTATCTATTCATCTATCCATCTATCTGTAATGGTTTGCTGGTTAATAGGCGCACGCATTTGTTTTCGAGAAATCTAAACGCGCGGGTTGGAATCGTTGCATGTCAATAATTCTTGGTCACAGAATATCAACAAAAGCTGTTAGATCAGCTCCTAAGCAATGCTATGAGCTGATCAAAGCCCATCATTAGGGCACTCGGTTCATTAAGCCGAAATTAATTAAGTTAAGACTCGAGAAAAACAGTGCGAAAGTGCGAAAGTTTGCTCCTAGCTTGCGCGAGATTAAAAGCGTCGAGAAACAAATGGGGAGCGCGTAACACCTCGCATGTGTCTCCGCTACTCAAATGGGTGAGAATTATGCCATCCTTCTCCCTAACAGCTCTGCCAATGTTTATTACAGGCCAATAAACCCGGTGTCTTCTCAAAGTGGTTTATTTTTACACAAACCACTAAACGCTCTGTGTTTATTTATGCTGCATTAAGGGGTTTACGGAAGAGCGCTTATATTGCATTTGCATAAAACGACAAAACCAAATAATTAATAAAAATGCCTTAATGTTAATTTTGTTGTGAACTTTTAATACATTTTTCGTTTTTGTAATGAAAAAAACTGGTATTTTAAAATATATTGTTTTGTGTAACCCTTTTCTTATTTCTTTTTTTAAAGTTCACAAACTTCTACTAAAGACATGCAGCGTTGAGAAGAAAAGCGACTTTGGGGTGAGGGGGTTAGGGGGGTACAATATTTAATTGTGAATGATAATTGAGAGGGGGCCAAACTGCGGTCACAATCTCGTTCTAATCCCACGCAGGTCGCTCTGATTAAGCGGCCGTGACTCGCTGATTCCTCGCCGGTTTCTCCTTACACAGACCCGGGGTTGAACTTTTGCTTTTGCCTCGGGTTATTTGTTCAATCTCTTCTTTAACCCCAGAGCCGCGGCCACCCCGAGCTCCATTCCATCCAATTACAGCCTCTACCTGTCCCAAAACTGGCCCGTTAAAAGGCAGTTTAATAATAAAAAAAATCAAAATACAGTAAAAAAAATGTCCAGCATTTAGACTACTTGCCCTTTTTATTGTATTAATGTAATATTGATACTTTTTATTTTATATAAATTTTAATAATTATAATACATAACAATAATACGTTTTTAACACGAAAAATGTAAATTTCAACAATAATGAAAAACTGTACGTTTTAAAATAAAATGGTCGAGAAAACAACATTTCGACGAATGTCTGTTTGCCATGAAGTTTTTACAGCTGACGTTCTCTAGTTCATACAAATTGGAATTCATTTTGGTGCATAAAAATTAATTATGTACAAATTAATATTAATAAGGATCCGTTAGTTCTGGCATAAATTGCCCTATTTTGAATTTTTATGAAACTATTTGTTTGATATAGATAAAACGGGTGCATCCACATAACTTACTTTTATGTAAAATACAACATACCACATGTACATTAGCAATACAATAGACTGCAAATTATTCTGTTTTCAGTGTGCCTTGAAGAACGGAACTCATCATTGGATCCAATAGTGTGATCAAATATGTTAAAAAAGTACATTTTGTCTTGATTTTCTGGGAGGTTAAATTAAATGTTTACACAATGCTGTTCAGTTGTTTTTCATTTAAAAACGCAACGGTGAGTTTAAATAACCTATGAGTAATCATTGTGTTTTAAATAACTCTGAAGAAACAGAACTAATTACAAATATGTGTTTTTTATATTGTTTTTATTTTGTTAATATTTAAAGTAAACTTGTTCTTATAGGGTGCAGTGAACAGTTCGATATATTCTTGCTTTTTACGGGTTTATTTGTTAAAAGTCAATAACAGAGTAAATAAAAACCAGTAAAGAAAAGAAAGGACCACTATAGACTTGATGAGGTCTAGAATGACCAGCAGATTTTTGTGAAGATCGTGGGAGAGCAGAAGAAAGATAATCTCTGAGCCATTAGCGCCCTCTCTCGATCATTTGTGGGTTTACTGATGAAGAAAAAGATGATTATCAAACATTGACTATTTGAAGGAATTAATTCCCTTATATATCATCATACTATTCCTAATTATTACATATTTTTGTTGAGGTTTCTGCAAAAACAAGAAAGAAAAGGCGCATCCTGCTGTGGTTATTCTTGAACCCATCTGTTCTGAAATCAGAGTTTGACTTGATTTGTCAAGGCATACCCCTGCGTATGAGCAAAGTGACCCTCATCAGTAAAAGGAACATGTTTGGAACCAGCAGGTCTTCTTCTAGATCTGGCTGTTTTACCGCTAGAATGATGAAGTGTTTTTTTGTCGATGTGTGTGAGCCACCGTTGTTTTTTTCACCGTGGCTCGTTGCAGTCAACTATGAAAAGGAAGGATTTAAACAAAATCTTAATATTTGTTGAGAAAAGACAAAAATGTACATTTGTATTTATTTTTGTATGTCGTGTATATACAATTCAAGGGTTTTACTGAACAGGTAAAGTGCGATCAAACTGTTGTCAGTTACTTTACAGTTCAAATTTGTGTATTACCACAATAACACAAAAACAACGAATATCATTTAATGGGAAAAAAGTGTATACATTTATATATATATATATTCTTGGTCAGGCCAAAAATTCTCATCATCATATGTGATGTTTTCCATTGCCAGACCAGGGATAAAATCTCTTTGAACGCCGCACCCATCCCCTGAAATGATCAGCTGTGATGTCCTCGGAATCAGCATTCATGGCATCCAACAAAGACACCTGATTATGTGGGGTGTGTGATCATACATTTTCCATCTCCATGCTGAAAAAAAAAGGATTTAGGAATGTTTCTTGTTCTGTAATCAGGTCACTGTAAAGTGGGATTAGGAAGGCCAGGAGAAGTTGGGAGTGTGTTGAATATATGAGCTAACACCATTCTCTGAAATGGCAGCACACATTGTAATATTGACCTCACGTTGGCCTGGTGTCTCATTTGTGTCCAATGAGATTAGGCCACGTCTCCGGACTTTGAACAAGAATGTGGGTTGTTTCATATATATGTCCGGAGTCCGGAGCATGGCGGATGCACCAGAACAGGAAGATCCCATACTCCAGTCCAGAAACCCACGCACCACTGGACAGAACAGAGGAAAGGCACCCCGGAGTACTCCCAGTGTACTGCCTGAGAGCCTACCCTCGTCTGACCTGCTCAACACCATACCCGACGGCTGAGTGGCTCTTTTAATTATTTGCCATGATTTTAAATAAGCACGCCAAATGCCTTTGAATCGTGCTGGTGTGTCCGTGTCTCTCTCGCTGCCCGCTCCATGGCCTCAGAACGTCTACTCTGGATGCAGGCAGTGTAGTGAGATATGCTCCATTCTTCTAGTAATATCTTTAACCAGGTAGCTGTGTTCTGAAACAGCTGCAGCTATCTAATGGTCTGATTGGGAAAACCAGTTAGAAGACCATAGTTCCAAAGCAGCATGCATTATCAGAAGAAGG
>SRMA01026123.1:0-28763 GCA_007224835.1 Danionella cerebrum
TTAATCATTTACAAGTCAATATTGTCTATGGACAGTGATTTAAAAAAAAATAAATAAATAGATAACTAAAAGAAGTGAACTTGTGGAAATGCGGTGTTAAATGTGATGCAGTTGAAAATTTGGGTGCACCTAACTTTTGTGCTGGTGCACCTAAGAAAAAAATTTAGGCGCACCAGTGCAACCAGTGCAAAAAGTTAGTCTAGAGCCCTGTTGAAGATACTTTCTTTGCCGTTCCCAATTATTTACATCATCCATTATAAGTCAATGGTAAGAATTTCACCCCTTCTAGAGCTTGGGGTTCAGAAACTTTTGTACAGTTGTTGGTATGTTCTTGCATACTCATAGATAACCTCCATAAGAGTGGTCTATGGTTCTATGAAATTCTCAGTTTGAGTTACAGTTGTACAAAACTTCACCCCATGTCAAATCAATGGGGAATTCCCAGTGATTTCCCCGAATTCCTTTTAGTGGTAAGTAACATTGTTGATCATTACTAATCATCAACTAATCATTGCAGCCCTACATTACCCAGAAAATCATTAATTATGAACTGATGATTGACAACAATTTGTGTAACTATTGCAAACTACCAAGTCACGTTTTGAACTGGTATAATTTATACAAATATTACCTTTTTGGGACCTCTAAACTCTAATTAAACATCACAATTGTTTTGGATTTGAGGAACAAAGAATGCAGTTTAATCTAAAGTACATGATCACCTTGTAGTCTCTGAACTTGGAGACGATGGGTTCATGCAGCAGGAAGCGGATGTCTTTCAGCAGGTAGAAGGTTCGTGGAGCCGTCGAGCCTTTGTTCACCTTCTTTTTGTGTTTGGGTTCATGAGGATAGATTCCTTTCAAAATGCATAACCGCCTACGGGATTCAGAAAAAACAACAACAGACTCACTCCATCAATGGCTCTTTAAAGGAACATCTCTGTCCTCCAGCACTAGAGTAGGCCCAGTCAACCTCTAAGATCTGCTCCTCCAAAGTGCAATGATGAGAGAGCGGATGAAGCTCAAAAGTTTTTTCCTTGGAAGAGTCGGCTACATCAATCACAGCAGCTGACTCTCTACGCACTCAGTTTGTTCCTCTTGAACAGTGGACGCCACGTCACCACCATTCTCAAAATTTAGATCAATAAAATGTTTATATTTTACTTAAACATTTAACTTTACCAGCTGTTTGCTCTAGAAACAGAGATGCATCTATGATGCTAACTAGGGGTGTAACAGTTCACGGTATGTATTGAACCGTTTCGGTACGGCCTGTTCGGTTTGGTACACTTGCGTACCATTTCGGTATTTTTATAATAATTTAAATTTATTATTAGCGCGAGTTTCTGCACAGACGCTATTGAGTGACGCACAGAAGAGCTGCACTCCACGAGTAGCAGAGCATGAGTAAGAAAATGGAATCGTATCAAAAGCCAGCGCTTGAAGACACCTCAGTACACTCTCCTGTTTGGGAACACTTTGACTTCTCTGTTAAAATACGTAACGGGGATAGACGAGTGGATAAATTTAAAGTTGTATGCCGACATTGTTCCACGGAGATCGGGCAGGCAACACATCTAACATTTTCTACTGCTGGAGGTAGTCACTGCAACCAGATCTATGCTCTCTTCAGAAAATGTGGATAGGTTAATCTATCCTAACTATCCTAACTAGTTGGAGTATTTCATTTTTTATTTAAAAAAATATGTTTTTCTTAATAAAGAGTGCAATTTATTTAAAATATCACCCAAATGTGTCACTTTTATTTATTTTATGCAAGAATTCTATTGTGTATTGGCAGCTTTTCAAAATAAAGATTATGTAAGTTCTTATTGTTTTGTACCGAACCGAATGAACCGAACCGAACTCTCCAAGACACTGTACCGAACCGAATACGATTTTAGCGTACCGTTACACCCCTAATGCTAACCAATCCAAGCGCATAGCTAACAGTGGAAGCAAAAGAAAGAGAATCATATTATTTTGAAAACTCTATTGAGGTTTAAATATTTTTTACGTATGAAACAGGATATTGAAAATCTAATGGAAAATAAAAGAAGTGTTGTCAAAGACGTAGGGATTATATTACACACATGTTTAATTTCCTATTTTTTCCATTTTGATTTGAAAGCAGATGGATCCTCAGAAGGAAACAGAACTTGAATTGGGACACAGCTCAAAACTATTTTCGCTTTCAACAACAATATTAACAGAATCACCCAACTCTAAACAACCCACACCATGATTATAAGCCACATGTGACAGAACACCTGGGAAAAAATGAAAGTGCGAATCAATACCAGAACCATTTTATTAAGTAATGTGATACAGGTATTTTTATTGTGGATATTGGACAATATCGAACACATCAAAATATAATTATTTAGAAAATTACTTTATAAAATGGTGTTCTTGTGAGTGCTTGGTACAGCAGGCTTGTGAAAAGTGACATTTTGGGGACACTCAGTATGTTTTGATTTAGGGAGTGTTTATGATGTACCTGAAATCAGCCAGATTCAGACCGAGCTTCTTGCGAGCTTTATTCCTGGTGATGTAGTTTGTAGCTGATCCCCTCTCATACTACACCAGAAGAAAGAGCAGGTTAGCAAAGTTACAAAGGTATTTACTTAAAGCACAGCATGACAGCAACTGTTTTAAGTTAAACAAGCCAGCAATGTGCTTAAACAAATACAATTAAATGTTCACGGCTTCCATGTGAACATTGCTATAAAGTTGCTTAAAAAAGGTATACGAATACAAAACCTAGAGAAATGCATCAGTGTCAGCGGGCCCCGGGCACCACAAACCATCAGGTTTCGGATCGCAGTCTTACCTTCTTCTTCTGTAATCCTCCCATTGTGTTCGAGTTTGTGGTAAAACAATAAAACAAAAACAACAACTATAATTCGACTGTATAGAACGTACGCTCAGTAAAACGGTAACGTGCGTCTTTCGATCACACGTGTTTGGTGTGACGTAATGCAGCAGTAGGACCCCTGATCGAGTGGTCCGACCAAATGCCTGTGTAGAAAATAGAAATACGTCGATCTCATATAAATGACTTGTAAAAACGTGTCATTATTATTACTATTTACGTATGTGGCCGATTCCTAAGTAAATACAATTCGTAATAATTAATATATATTACGCAATACCGGAACTGATACGGATAAGGTTTAGTTTTGTGGAGAAATGTGTGTTTGGAACTTGTTGAACAGTTGTTCTGGCTTGTCCATTAGTCAAGTGGTTTTGGGGAAAGTTTAATACTTGGATATTAATTAAAATAAAAGTCTTTAATGAACATAATATTTTAATTCATTATGAAAATGAACTATGGTTAATATTATTTTGTGATCGTAAACTCCACATTTACATTTCAAATTCATTAAAGTAAATAGAATCATCATCCCGATTTTGGTTGGTTTGCAAACGAGTTCAGGCAAGATTTGGCATCAATATATTATTAAAATATTTAACATTTCCGGCCAGACTGAGAAAAAAGAGAATATGGTGGAAACTTTTGAACAAATTCTGGTTTTATAATTGTGTGATAAATAATAATATAATTTTGAGGATCAAGTGGTTAGTGAAATCGAGCTTCCGTGTGTGAGTATTTATGTGCCTGAAGTAAAAATCTGATTGATTGCCTTGTATTGGATTTACTGTTTACATGCAAATATTTGTTATGCATTATCGTCTTTTATGTTAAGGATTCGTATTGTGACGTATAATTTTGAAACATCTGAAATGAGGATATAAATATTTTTTTATTTTCATTTATATTACACATTTTGTCACACAACGCAATACAGACCACGATAACACATTATTTCAGTTGGAAAACAAACAAACTTTACACATTTTGAAATATATTTGTTATTAAATGATAATTAACTGCTCTCATTTATCTGTAACTGGCTTAAATCATGTTGCAATCCATGCATTATAATTGCAAATCGTGTTTTAAAAGATGCAACCTGAAGCTCTTTTAAACTCATATTAAAGTATCACAGCAATGCAATTGTACCACCAACAGCATAACTCATCAGTATTAACTTGATCACTGAACAGTTATCACACTATTCTCATAAATTGTTGAAATGTGTAGCATAATAACATCCTATCCATTTCAAAACATCTACAACACAATAAATACATACGAACAAAGCAATAGAATAAACTCTATATACCAAAGAGCAGCAATGATGCCACTGCAACTCAGGATAAAAGGATGAAGACTTTTGTTCTCATAAAGAGGGTCATAGTGGGCTGGTGATGGAAGAATTGAGTGAGCGAGCGACCGAGAGGGAGAGAGAAAGAGAGAGAGAGAGAGAGAGAGAGAGAGAGAGAGAGAGAGGGTGCACTGAAGCAGAGACTCCATTAAGCATCACTTCCCCACTGAAGATTAGGACAGACCAAGTGTGGAACATGGGTTGCTGGGACTTCCTTAAAGACTTCTTCTTGGGTTTCTGGGATTATGAGACTCCCAAAGTCATGGTGGTTAAGAACCGAAAACTTGGAGTAATTTACAGAGCCGTCCAGTTCCTGGTTATCACCTACTTCATCTGGTAAGTATGTGACATATCACCTACTTCACCGTTGAATGCACTGAGCTTATGCTCAGCCAGTTATTAACTTGCATCTCTGATGGAATATGTGAACAAAAGAGAGCTTCTTCTGATTGTATTTTTGTTCTACGTCCAGCCAGATAAAATAAATATTGTTCTCAAGCTTTGTATGTGCTTGTCTAGCCCAGTTATCTGCTCTGTGGTGGGTGCAGGTATGTGTTCATCAGTCAGAAAGCCTATCAAGAGACTGAGACACGTCCAGAGAGCTCCGTCTACACTGAGATGAGAGGAGTAGCCATGCTGGGAGATTTCGTGCTGGACACCACAGAGTACGTCCAGCCATCAGAGGTCCGAAAAACACACCTGCAGTAACAAATCTGAAACAATCCAATCACCGGGTGAAGATTAGAGACCGAATGTTCTTTTAGCAAAGAATTCATCACTGAAAATGGTCATGTCCCTTATGTAAGGTTAATGGTCGTCGAATTCTTTGTCAAACCCTTTATTTCTTTGTTCACAGGGTGGTGATGTCATCAGTACGATTCTCCGACGAGAAGTGACACATAATCAGAGACAGGGCTCCTGTGCCGAGGTGAGAGAGAAGCACAGAAACTACTGAGGAGAAATGAAAACAGATTTAGGCAACATTGTCACGTTTTTGTGGAATTCTTTAGCCATGATCCATTCATATGGTTTATAGGTGCCTACTCCACCTATTGGCGTTGCTGCAGCAGTACTGCGTCGAATCATCAAACTATAATGCAAATAATAACATATACATCCACTAGGGGCACTATTTTGCACATTTCCCAGTGAACAATTATTTTTCAATGTTTTCATGTTGTGCATGTTTCTTACGTTACCTAACTCCATTCTTAAAGCAGTTCTATCCTGTGAGCATCATCTTCTTTTGATTATAATCTGTTGCATTAATATGATGTAGTACCATCTGAAAGAATAAGTTCATTTGTTAAAAATCCCCTTATTGCATTTTCAGCATTACAATGTCGCCAAAGCGAACTGCACCAAAGATTCAGACTGCAAAAAAGGGGAAAGTGATTTCGATGGTCACGGTGAGATTATTCTTGGAACATTTTATTGTATTAAATTTTATTTCAGTTGGACAGATGGTCTACAAAATTGAGATTGCAGACTGGAGAAAGCGGCCCTTCGAGCCGGATACTTGAGGCTCTACACTTACTTGTTTTGAGCTTGTGCTGATTCCTCCTTACTGACATCGAGAAACTAGGTGGACTTTCAAAAACATGAGTACAATACATGCCCTCATGTAATCAAACTTGAAATTCAACTTTTAATAGTTTATTTTTCAAAGAATTGCTAATGTGTATATAGCAGTTTAAAGACTGAAATATTTTTGAATTTTTAAGATGTAAAGCAATGAATAGTAATAAGTTTTGGGTCATTGTCCTGCTGCATCACCACATTAGAAACAGATTCAGCTGTACACACATGCTCGTATTATCCAGAATAATTGTTTACCTGGGGATTCATCTTCCCCTGACGCTGGATCATGATGTTTCCACCAACATACTTTATAATATTTTCATTATGTTATTTCTTTTCCAGATGTACTAATGTGTAGGTTTTTTTTGTTTTTTTTTTTACAAAAAGTTCAGTTCAATCTTAGATTTATTTTCCAAACTTTTTATCTTTACTAGACTGAAGTGCTGAAACAAGACTCCAATTAGCTTTCTTGAGATGATTTAGTTTTTCTAAAAGCACTAGCGTTCACGTCCCTTAAGATTAAATCCAGTTCTGGTATGACAAATGAATCCAGAAAGCATTAAGATTCCATAGGGTTTTTTAAAATACTAGCGTTTCAGTGATGCTAATTAATTTTTTAACAGGTCAAAGAACAGGACGGTGCATCCCCTACTACAACTACACCTTTAAAACCTGTGAGATCAAAAGCTGGTGTCCCATCGAGAAATACGCTGTTGTCAGGTTTTGATGGAGTGTTTTTTTTTTACTCTTTCGTCACAAACTAAATAGAAATGCTTCACTATCTGTTATGTCCACACAGAGAACCAGCGTTGGAGCAGGCCGTTAATTTCACAGTCTTCATCAAGAACGCCATCCATTTCCCAAAGTTTAAAGTCCTGAGGTATGAGATCAATGCAAAAATCAATAAAACACGGCTTAAAATTAAACTTTAAAACACTATTCCAATACTTGTACAAAGTTTTGATTCCTGTATAGGAACTTCTGTTTTCACTCAATAAACGCTGAAGAGAGAGAGAGAGAGAGAGAAGAGAGAGAGAGATACCCTTATACTCCCAATATTTTAATTATCAGCATCTTCTTCCTCATGACGTGAGACATCTGTAGAGAAGAGGTTCAATTGCAGCGTGAGCAAGAAACTGGTTCAAAGGGGAACTCCTGCATCATAACCATCGGAGAACCGTCAGTGGTGTCACCCATAGGTTTCGGATCACAGCTTAGGATGCTCGGCTTGAATTAAGAGTAGCTAGTCATGAAAGTAAGTGATTAATAATAATTGGTCGAAAGGTACACAGAAGTGGGGAGTAGCTGAAGTATGCATCCAGAGCATATCACACATCTGGAGAGAAATTGGGAGATGCTTCGTCAGAAACCAAGGCTCAAAGGACTCAAATTCCAGAGATTAGTGGTATTATGGGTGAAAAATATTAAGTTTCGATAAAATCCTAAATGTTGGGCCAGCTTTTTGGATCAATAAATTAAGGGAGCGCCCCATATTTTCCATTTAAGAGATATTACCGTATTAAAACATCATCATGTATCATCCACACACAGAATAAGTCTTATTTCCAAAATACTATAGTAACAATTCATTATATATTTATTGTTTATAGAATTTCATGCCATTAAAGTCATCACACCACACTTTTTTCATGATTTAAAAAAAATTATAATTTCCTTTTATTTTTTGCTAATATTTATAATAATAAAAACGTTTAAAATGTTTCTGCATGAGAAAAGATGCTCATTCCATCTCTTCTGCAGCTGCACACTTATTAACTTAATAAGTGCTATAAGCGAGATTTGACCGAAGTGGCTGGTTACATCTGCGCAAGGATGTCTTTTACCTGCACCGAAATCCAAGATTTGCGGTCACGGATCAACTGTGATCCACTACACTTCTACTAGAGATGGTCAACGATGAGGGCTTTAGTTCAGTGCAGACACCTGAAGAGAGAGAGGTAGACAACAGCAAAAGCAAGTGGAGGTCCTTCGAGCCGGATCATAAAGGCTAAACAGGCTGTACATTATAAAACAATGAATGAAACAAGCTGTTTTCACAAATATTATCGCTGCTCCCTACTACATTATGTGATCTAGCATCTTCTTAGCTGTATTACTCTTCAGTGACCGCATTTAAAAGTGTTAAATATCTACATAGTTCAGTTTAAACGTCAAATTAGTTGTCATTCATTTTTAAGCCCGCTCTTTCCCTTTCGGGGGTCACAGGGGTCTGCTGGTGCAGGGCAACACACACAATCACTCACACATTCACACCTGAGGGGAATTAGATTATTTAATTAACCTGCCGCATGTTTTCGGGATTGTGATTCGATTTATTGGTAAGAATGGTGAAAATATTTTTGTTACCCTATACAAGTTCCAGGGGTTGATTTGTTTAGTTCAGAGCAGACAACTGCAGACAAGAGCTGAAACTAATTTACTGGAGAGAATCAGAGACTGTGGAAGAGTGGGGCTCTGAATGAGTGTCCTAAGTGTCTCCCAAAGTGAAACTGCTTTTTTCAAAACAACAGAGGCAACATTAAACCAAACAAGCCCAAGAAGCTGTTGAGATGCCACTATCATCCAGAAACGAACCCATACTGCCCAGTGTTCAGCCTGGGCTTCATCGCTGCACAGGCTCGAGAGAAATTCACTGAACTCTGCAAAACGGTGTGTAGCCGTCCGGTCTTTGAATGGAATTTTTTAGTTTTTTAAAACAGTTTTTTACATAATGCCATCTACAAAATTAGTTAAATATGTTCATGATGCAATTTTGCATTCAGGGTGGAATAATCGGTGTGTTCATTAACTGGAAGTGTGACTTTGATCTGGATCCTTCGGCGTGTATTCCTACATATTCATTCAGGAGGCTGGACATGAGGAAAAACTTGGCGAGCTCAGGATACTACTACAGGTAAAACTACACCGAACAATCTGAACGTCAAAATTCCGAATTGCTCATGTCTACTTTT
Organism: Danionella cerebrum; assembly: GCA_007224835.1. Lineage (NCBI taxonomy): Eukaryota > Metazoa > Chordata > Actinopteri > Cypriniformes > Danionidae > Danionella > Danionella cerebrum. The sequence continues at coordinate 8,785 of SRMA01026123.1, forward strand.
CATAGTAATTCACAAGCAGAAATCTGTAAACAGCCAATAGTAGCTTGAAAAGTAATGGAGGCAAAGCCAATAGAACATCTCCAACTCATTGTCATGATTTTGACCATTTACAGTATTTACCCAAAGCAACGAAGGATTTTTTTTTTTGTTAAGACACGTATATTTGAAAGTTTCCAGGTTTGCGAAATACTACTACAAGGATGGTGTGGAGTACAGAAGCCTCATCAAAGCTTACGGAATTCGCCTGGACGTCATCGTTCATGGACACGTGAGGGCGCACAGGAAGTTCATTAGTGGCGTGCTCATTACGCGTTTGTCTTTAAGTGTTTTTTTTTTTTGTAGGCGGGAAGATTCAGTCTGATCCCAACCATCATTAATACGGTTACTGCTATGACCTCAGTGGGAATCGTACGTTTTTTTTGCTGTTCCGGGAAGCATTAATATTCGTTTCTCCTGATGTATTTCTGGTGGTCTATGATACTGCTCAATGTTTGCCTCTCTCTGCTTTAGTGCTCCATCATCTGTGACTGGATCATGCTGACGTTTATAGACAAGAATGAAGTCTTCAGCGAGAAGAAGTTTGATGATGTAAGTATCATCTGAATTACACAGCATTTTACACTGCTTTTTTTGGACTAAAAAGTTCAACAGTGTCCTACTTTATTATGCCATTAATGTTGAAAAGCACAACAATGTGAATATTGTTTATGCAAGTTTTCTAGAGAATGCAAAGGAAAACACAATTATAACTGCACTGTTTAATCAAAATTGAACCTTCAGAAATGGAAGTTTCAGTATGACACAAAGGAAGTTTGATCTTAAACTATTCTTTTTTTAATTTTTAAATAGCGTAAAACAAACCAAAACTTGACCCAAGAAGCACTACAGTCCTAATAAATAATCCTAATAAAAAATAATGAATTTTTGAATATTCTGCAGGTATTTGGTAAAATTCTGCAGGTTTTGGGAAAAATCTGCAGTTTTTTTATATTCTGCAGGTATGTGGAAAAATTCTGCACTTATTTTTGAATATTCTGCACATATTTGGTAACATTCTGCAGTTATTTTTGATTATTCTGCACATATTTGGTAACATTCTGCAGTTATTTTTGATTATTCTGCACACATTTGGTAACATTCTGCAGTTATTTTTGATTATTCTGCACATATTTGGTAACATTCTGCAGTTATTTTTGATTATTCTGCACATATTTGGTAACATTCTGCAGTTATTTTTGATTATTCTGCACATATTTGGTAACATTCTGCAGTTATTTTTGATTATTCTGCACATATTTGGTAACATTCTGCAGTTATTTTTGAATGTTCTGCAGGTATTTGGTAAAATTCTGCACCTGTTTTTGAATATTCTGCAGGTTTTGGGAAAATTCTGCAGTTATTTTTGAATATTCTGCAGGTATTTGGGAAATTGGGTTTCCTAATTGTGCTCATGGAAACACTTGCTCCTTTCTGTTTGTACAGGTCTCCAAAGAGCCCAAAGAACCCATACCAACAGACCTGACGCTCACAAGCTTTGGCTCCAGCCACTCGGATCTGTCAGACGGTGTTCCCCTCTAAACTTCTTGTATGTGATGACTTCTTGAATTCTCAATATTTGAAAAACAATAACTCGATACCTTAAGAAACATAAATAATAAACATTGCTCAATGCACGGTGTGTTTTGTCTTTAATTGACTTCAACAGGTTTAATGGTAATAATAATAAACGCATACTGATTAAATAAAGTCATCAGGAGTGTTTGAATCCGGCACAGGAATGAAAAATCCACTGACTGGTTATTGAAAAGTGTGAGTAGCATGTGTTCTGTTGTTTTGGAAATGTCGTTGAATATTGTTGTTGATGTCTAAATCGTATCCTGAGCCGATTGCTCCACTACACTCCGGTCAAAGATTTTCTCAACAATGTTTTGAGTTTTTCATTTTATTTTTACATGTGAGCACTAAAGACCAGTCCTTTGCAAACCACTGCATGAAGGGTTATAGTGGAACAGGAAAGATGAGCCGGTTCCTCTGCACAGCAGCACTCTCACCGCTAACATCATAAGGGCTCGGTTGCAGTAATCAGATTCAGCGGAGGAGACTCAGCTCTGCTCAGAATCTGATTAATAGCAACACATCCATTTATACAGCTTCACGTTTGAGGTTTATGGATCAGTCCTTTAAGTAAAGATCAAGAGCACATTAAAAGCCCATCATCTCCTCAGACAGGAAGAGAGGCTGAAACCAGATCCTAAACCATGCACTGTAGCTTTTTGTCTCAAGGACATCTAGTTCTAATTCTCCTTACACTCACTGGCCACTTTATTAGGTACACTCGGTCAACTGCACGTTAATGCAACTTTCTAAACAGCCAATCACCCGGCAGCATCTCAATGCATTAGGATAAAGATGATCGGCTGCAGTTCAAACCAGAACGGGTACCAATTGCAGCAGTTCTGTGCAAGCCTTGTTGATGCCAGAGGGGAATGGTCAGACTGGTTAACAAGTAAAGGCAGTAAATAACCAATATTTGCAATCGAGGTCTGCAGAAGAGCATCTTCTGCTCAACAAAAGATTATAAAAACATTGCCAGGTCTGATGAGTCTTGATTTCTGCTGAAACATTCGAATGCTAGGGTCAGAATTTGGGACCAACAACATGAAAGCATGGTTCTAGCCTGCTTTCAACGTTTCAGGCTGGTGGTGTAATGGTCAGGATTGAGGAAGTACTAGCAAGGCGTACCTAATAAACTGTTTTGAATCAATATTGAGATTTGGATTCTCTTTAAGTTCATTCACTTTATTTGCACTCTACGACTCGAGCTGAGAGGATGTTGGAAGATTCTAGAGCTTTACACATATTTTCCACCATAATTTCTCTCTTTCACCAATTCTTTAGCAGCACAATGATTCAATTTCATGTGAATCGTTTCTGTACAAATATTTTATTAACATTTAAACACAATAAAAAAGGACAAGGTTCCAGCGTCTCAGAGGATCTCTGACCTGATCAAGAGAACGACGTCTACATGTTCATACTGAGCACCCAGTCGATGGTTTCTAACAGGAAGTTCATTTTATAGTGAGCGGCGATGCTGCGGAAAACCTCCAGCTGCTCCGTGAAGCTCTGAAACACAAGTAACGATGAGAACCGTCATCGATCACTCGATCGCAAAAAACACACATGGTCTACGACGCTGAAATTTCATTCGCTGATAACATTCAGGAAGAAATGCAGCACCACAAGCTGTTCGTCCAATTCCCCAGAGAGCTAAAGTAAAACAAGGTATTTCTGCCCCTTTCCTCAGAAGCTCCTCCCTCCTCAATGTTTCGGCGATTGACCCCACGTCTCCAGATGCTCAGGGGTGAAGCCAGAACCCACTTCCATGCAATACCCTCCATCTCCCTGAGGGACTTTCCATAGCAGAGGCAAAAGACAGATCACCCGTCTCTACTGGGGTCCTTACGCTTGATCTATATCCAGTTATGGCTTTTATCCAGCAGCACTTGATATGAACTTGATGCCTGTTGTGGAGAATAACCTTCTTTTCCTATTTGGTAGTTTGGGAGATGATGTGTGAACAAATCCCCTGCACCCCCCCAGATTTTCCAGCCGTTTGAACAACTCTTCCGCTTCTTGGTTCCATGGTACCATTAAGGCTAAGATTGTTGCACAGGACTGTTGTTGGTGAAAATTAAACCCCTTTCAGATCTCCATCACACTTTGGATGAGAGGCGGGGGAACACCCTGGACAGGTCGCCAGTCCATCGCAGGGCAATACACACATTCACACCTAAAGGGGAATTGAGATTGTTCAATAACCTGCCGCATGCTTTTAGATTGTGGGGTAAACTGGAGGAAGTACATGGAGAACATACAAACTCCTTCCAGGAAGGTCACCGTGAGCATCGAACTGGAAACCTTCTGACTGAAAAGCCACAGTGCCCATCATATCAAAAAATACTTTACTAATGTTTATTGAGGCGTTGAACATGGGACGGTTCACAGCAAGGTCTTACCGCTTCTCTTCCTGGTTGCCTTCTGGTTGCTAGGCAGAATATGCAAAATATTCCTAAATCGTTGAATCACATCCCTTTATGTAAATTTACATTATAAAGTTAAAAGTGTGTTTTACGACTCATTCCTTGAATGCTTAGCTTAAGGGCGGTTCGAAACTGTTCTAAGGACTCTTCTCCTGCCAATGAATTTAAGGGAGACTTGAAACAGTCACATTCCTTTCTTCTCGGATATTCCCTTCCGTCTAGAATATAAAACATGTACAGGGGTACCTCGAGATACGAACGCTGTACGTAGGCGTACTATGTTATTGACATGCTCACCGCTGGGCGTCATGTGACCGCGGTAAACTCACAATCGGTTCTGCTCTATTATTCGCTTGTTCTGTTTGACGTCGCGCTGCGCTTCCGGATCCTGGCTCTCCACTCTCTCATTGACAGACGATGGCACACAACTTTGATCATTATCACACGAAAAAAGACTCGCTACTTCGCCGTTCGACTATCACAGATTCACGACTTCGCTGATTTTTTTCCAGTACGTATGTATATTATAAGAGACAATATGTAGCGGATTTTCTGGAAATTTCTATCGTGCTGAGTAAAGCACCATAACAATCTTTCTATTTTTTTATGTTTACTTACTGTTTCATTGCCTGTGTGCTGTACGTACGTCTTGTAGATATCTGTATGTTACTGTAAAGGGTTTGTTAACAGTACTATGTGTAAAGGGAGGGTTTAAAAAGTCTGAATACTGGTTAAATAAATACTGTAAATATGGTGTCCCTACTTCGCGGATTTTCATCTATCGCGGCCAGTTCTGGAACCTATCAACCGCGATAAACGAGGATTCACTGCAATGTGTCGTAAAAAAGGTCACCTAAAAGAAATACTGTCTATGAAGTGGAAACTACTTTTCGGAAACGAAAGCGAAAGGTTTCTCCTCTAACTGTGTGCTCTACAGAACAGAACACGCCACTTTATAAACGTTATTTCTTTTAGGATTTCGGTTTCGTGAACACACGTCGCCTCACTCGCAAGGTAAGGTTTCAAGATACGAAAGCCTCCCTGGAACGGATTAATTTCATGTCTCGCGGCATCACTGTAATTGAGAATAAACTACGATGATTATTTTCACTCACACTGAGCCTCGAGGGAATATTTTTTGCTACTACGTTCCCAGTGTTGTGTGGTTGTCTGCTTCTGTGCCAGTATAGATTCTGTGTGGCTTTTATGTATTTCTTCTTGCAAAAAAATGGACCTCGAAGGAGGCTTACGTGTGAAAAGACAAACTCTACTTTTCAATTAATACTAACGTAAAAAAACAGAACCGTAGGAATATTCACTAGTGAAATCTATTAAACAGCAGTGTGCTTCGTGGATGAAGGGTGTACCTTGGTGGTGAAGGTGAGGTTGAAATCTCCAGCACAGCTACAGTACAGCGGCATGTTGGCTTCCTTCACCCCTTTACACTTCCCGCATTCCTGTTAAGATAAACAAGTGTTTAAACATCCGTCAAAGGTGCATTTGTATCATGTGACCTGATCTCACACGCTGCAGTTCATCCCAAAAAACTGCAGTTTGTTCTGATATTGGAATAGACGGATGCAGTCGTAAGATCGGCTTGTTATCGGCTGGATTGAAGGTCAGGGAGAGCGAGAACAGGTGTCCAGAGTGTTCCTCACCAGGTCCTGGAGCGTGTAGCTCATGATTTTCTTCTGAAGTGCTTCCACAAGGGCCATCTCTATGGCTTCTGTGTCGTACTGGGCCTGACAGTTCGAGCAGAACCACTGAGGAAGAACAGAACCGTCCTGTGCAGAGGAAGAGAACACGGGTCAAACTGGAAAGGGTTAAGCCACCAGAATGATATCGATATTTAATTCTCTACAAGTAGAATTCATTCAAGGAATTTAACAACAGCAGAGCTGTCTGGTGATCCTGCAGCTGCTGCATGTGTTCGTTCCTTCAGCAGCAACTGTCTTCAAAAGGTCATTCTTGGTACAACAATAGTAATTGCAAACGGCCGACTTGAAGCATTTCCGACGTTCAATGTTGAGGCCCTCAGCCAAAGTTAATCCAGTGTGCCGTGTGGATCAGCATCGGTGACTTTGTTTCGAGCAGCAGAAACGTGGTGTTGAGAAGCCTTATTTATTATACGAATAATTAACCAAGACCTAGGGATGCAACGGTTTGGTACGTACTGCGTTTTAACCACGGTTTGCCGTTCGGATGGCTTAGCAAATTGTAATTTTTTGTAATCATTAAATGCATTGATCGCATGAACAGATAAACAACGACAGTTTCCTAGAATTCAGTTTATTCTGTTAAATCTAACATCAAAACTAATCTACAAACTAAATTAAAATAAAACAATGAAATAAACAATCATAGCGTGGTGGACATGAGCTTCAGCACCGAGCGGATTAGCACTGAAAGATATTGAGGGATTTAAAGCAGGCAAAAGTTCCGGGCACCTAGGGGTCCTGAAACCAGGAACAGCTGTCTGGCGCAGATGGCGCAGCTTGTGTTTTATTTGTTACCTTTTGTATAATTACATCTGATAGAACGATGTCTCGACAATGTCCCAGCGAGGTTTTTTTTCCATCTTTGTCGTATTCTTCTGCAAAACCAGCAATGAATTTGCCGGCATCTCCTCATAGCGCAGACAAGTCCTCCACTGGCTGAGCAAAACATTAGAAGTCCTGCCCTCCTATTAATTTAGCGCTCGCTGATTGAGTATCTACACAAAGGAGCAGTTCTTTGATTGGATGTTTGTTCGCGGACATGCATCTCATTTCATAATATCTGCCTTTCGTGCGTAAACGAATAATACATACAGTTATCCAAATGAGGAACCGAAAAACCTCGGCTGGAGTGAATTCCTCACTAACGCTCATGATGAAAATTGAAGTAATTAAGCAAAAATCGCCAAATATGTTTGAGTTTGGAAGAACTTATTTGTGGAAATGAAGGGAACGCAACCGGTTTCATCGTACGCCAGGCATGAAGCTTGCATGGAACAACCCCACGTTCATCTCACTGTTCGTAAATCAGACGCGCACCAGTTTTGCATCTGCAACGTTGATGGAGGAAGCTCCGGGATTTCCTTCTCACCTGGGACACGGCGGGGTCTTTGCAGAGGTCCAGGTCTCGGCAGAAGTTGCAGTGGTGGCAGATGACCTCAGGCAGAATGTAGGACTTACACGGATCACAGAACTGAGCATCCTCTGAGAATTCCCCAACATCCACCAAGCGAAGCAGATCTCGCTTCAGTTTGTTCACTTGATTGATGATGTTGCTGTCCAGAGAGAGAACCTGCAGGAACATCCACGTGATTCATCATCTGGTTCTATGGCAGATCACAAAGGGTTACGGTGGTGATTCATCTCGAGTACAGGAGCAGGGCTCGAACCTGGCAGACGTATTTGATGAACTCCAGAGCTGGGTTGTTCAGGGGCAAATGAGAGCCGGGAAGGACAGGAAACATCTCAGACGGGAGCGTGATGCTGCGAGTGCTCGACACCTTCTTCTGAATCTTCTGAGTGATGGTGAAGAAGTTCTGTGTGAGTTCGCTCGACACATACTCCTGGGAGAAAGTGATCAAGCCTACAACGGCAGAGAAAATACGGAACTCGAGATTATTACAGGCTTTCATTTAAGAACTTGTATTTTTGTTCAGAACTTTAGAATTTAAATTAGATTAGATTAATGAGGACTTTTACTTTGAAATGGACTAGCTGAAAGTTAGTCTGGGAGATCAAAGGGAAAAAATTTACTTTTTTACGATGTAATGTGATGTCTGGTCAAAAATTCCACATTTAAGAGGGTTCCCAGTTCCTTTCTCCCCAGACAAGGCATGCTGGTATTGTTTCTGCTGGTTTCACCCAGACATCTTATACGTAGATACCTCGTGGAACAGGCTGTACATTGGAGCAGCCGCCATCTTAGTACAGGACAAGTGACTTACAAGAACTGCACTGGTCAATGGAAGCTGAGATCTATCAGCGAATAAAATAACCTTAACTAACCTAATTTTAGTCGATTTCAAAGATTAATCATTTAAATTAATACAAATTTACATACATTTAACACAAACTCCCACAAGCATACATATACTGGTCATCAACAATAGTGAAAACGATGCTGATGATAATATAGAAAAAAATATAAAATTAAATGTATATTAAATATAATAAATAGCATTAGAACAAAAATAATAATATACTATCTAATGTAATATAATACTATAATAAAATAAAAAAGAAAGAAGCATTTACTATTTTAAAATTTCACGTTAAAAATAATTTTATTAAACGAGATATCGATCACACGAGAAAATATCTGTATATCTGCAATTCCAAAACAAGTGAACGGACGTTTCTGGCTCATCAGAGCAAAAAGAGCATTTAGTATCAATTAAATTTTTTAAGTCTTTTCAAAGAACACTCGTAAGAAAACTCAGAACCCATCTTTCCTCTCCGGTACCAAGATGTCGCCATGACGACGCACATGAAAGGCTGTTATAAGGCATCAACCTATGAGATCTCTACGGTTTCACCCCATAATACTAGTGGCTTATTCTACATCGTAATGTGACCTCAAACCTCATTAGTTCCAACAACTCTGAGGATGCTGCACCCCAAATATCTGCAGAGGCCAAATTTCATTTAAATTATTCTTTACAGAAATCATATAAACTTTATTTCACTACTTAAACATCACGGTTAGTCCCCGGTATGATCTATTTACCAGACAAACAATGATTTAATAAAACATTTTTTACATTGGAACTTTTTCATTTCACAGTATGGCCACATGATAAAACACTTGTTTATGCTTCTTCACATTCTTCTGTTTTGATGCTGTCTGAGTTATAGTTTATATAAACGTAACTTCCCCCAAATCGAGTGCTTTTGGTTTGTTCCTCTTTGGTTTGAAACTCTAGAAATAAAAGTTTTGACCAAAAACAGTTAAAAGATCAAAAATCAAACAGCTTTATTAACACTTCAAGATCAAACTCCACAGTATTCCTCTGAAAGCTGAATGGTTTGGTCTCTTACCAGGAAGTGCAGAGAGATCTCCCATTGGCTGCTGGGAAGCTTGGGTCGCTCCCCGTCTCTTGATGGGAGTCGCTCCCGGTGCATTTCGCCGAAGCTCTTGTCTCATGCTGTGATAGACCGCTGCGATGTAAGCTGCAAATAATGAGGATTATCAGCTGACCGTGGGGGGTACGGGTTATATTCTGGGACATCTCACAGATCTTTTGTAAAATTGCAGATGAAATGAAATGCAAAAAAAGAAAACATTAGGGGTGTAACGGTTCACGGTATGTATTGAACCGTTTCGGTACGGCCTGTTCGGTTCGGTACACTTGCGTACCGTTTCGGTATTCTGTATTTTTTATTAAATTATATAAATGTATTATTAGCGCGATATTAAGCGCAGCGGAACTATGTTCCTAGGCGAGTTTCCGAACGGACACTATTGAGTGAAGCACAGCCGCACGCCGGGTAGCTGTGAGAAATGGACACAGAGAAAGAGAAGCCAGAGCTTGAAGACCCTCCCACCTCACTACGCTCTCCTGTTTGGGAACACTTTGGCTTCTCTGTTAAAATACATAACGGGGATAGACGAGTGGATAAATTTAAAGTTGTATGCCGACATTGTTCCACGGAGATCGGGCAGGCAACACATTTTCTACTGCTGGAGATATTGTCACTGCAACCAGATCTATGCTCTCTTCAGAAAATGTGGATAGGTAATCTATCCTAACTATCCTAACTAGTTGCAGTATTTCATTTTTTATTTAAAAAAAATGTGCTTTTCTTTATAAAGAGTGCAATTTATTTAAAATATCACCCAAATGTGTCACTTTTATTTATTTTATGCTAGAATTCTACTGTGTATTGGCAGCTTTTCAAAATAAAGATTATGTAAGTTCTTATTGTTTTGTACCGAACCGAATGAACCGAACCGAACTCTCCAAGACACTGTACCGAACCGAATACGATTTTAGCGTACCGTTACACCCCTAGAAAACAACAATTCAGCAGAAACACACAAAACTAAAAGAATGTAATTAATTTGCTCACGGATCGTTTTTGCTCGTTTTGATCGTGTTCTACTGTGGCGAGGAGGTAAACGATGCACAGGTGTATCAGCCAATCAGGTCATGGCACATGCAGTGATAGCATTCTTTGCTTACAGCCGGAAACTTTTGCACAGTTCTGTATATCTGTGGTGTCAGCAAAAGTTAAAAATGTTTTCTCTATAAAGACATAATATAAATAAAGGCTAATAATATCTTTTGAAAGGTGTGTAGTTTGCCGCAGCAGCAGATGGAAGGAGGGGGACGGACAAGGGATTTGAGTAATGCAAAAACGCTTCTTGTTTAATCGATTTTGAGTTTTAATGAATCATTGAAGTAAAAGAAAACACGCTCTGAACGCAAATAAACAGGATTTCACCTGAAACGATCATAAGGAAGTACTTCTGACAGGAAGCTGTTTGAGGAAGGTACTGCATGATGTTCCAGCTACTTTCAATCAGTTCCTCCACATCTTCCTCTCCGTCCTGCTCTTCATCTTGGTCTTCCTCATCTTCATCCTCACTTCCATCCTCATCCTCATTCTTCTGTTTGTTCTTCGTGTCCTCGTGCTACAGCAGAGAATGAACAATCACATATTTCGAGCCTTACAAGAACGAATAAAGAACAAAACCTAAATGAGTAAAAAATAAATAAAGTTATGCATCTAGGAGTCCACAAATAGTTCTTTTGCAGTTTTTAAAAGATTTACAGCGTTTTTCTTTTTCATACTTTTCACAGCAACAAAAAGAAATACAAAAGTCTCCTCCTCCCCAACAACAATTTCTGTTTCTGAGAAATTCACTTTTTTCAACTACCGCCAAAATTCACAAGCAGCAAATGCTCATCTAACTATACATGAATATTCATAAGCTGCTTTGCATTGACCATAGATGGTGTGGACGAAACGTGTTTGGGGCGGAAGCCCATACGCACAGACCTTGTGTCCCGTCTGTGATTTATAAAAGGAAGATTGCTTGCAGGTGTGCGTATGAAACGATTTTAGAAATCAGTTTTTCTTTGTCGCGCACGCAAATTTGACCTTTCTGACGTATGTTTAGTCTTAGTCAGGATTCTATGCACTCATTTATAAATGAGACCCCAGATGTTTAGAATGTGCTGAACCATAGTTTTGTCATTTTAACTGCTGCGTAGCTCCACGAGGCTAAAAACTGTGCCAAAACTACAAAGAATAGCAAAAAAAATATCTGAAATATATTTCTGCTGAATATAGAAATGTTCTAGCTGTAGCACTTAAAATTGTAAAATTAAATCAGATATTTCCACATTTCTTTTATATCGCAGCTAAATAATCTGTTGTCGCAAGCTATGCATATGAGGGATGTAAATCGGCAAAAACAAGAAAAGTTTCACGGGTTTTGGGAATGTTCATGAATTAATTAGTTAAGATCGACTACATTTACAAAGACCATTTTTATTTGCCGCCTTGACTGTCTCCAACAGACCCTTGGATTTGCCAATGGTGGACTCGACTACAACCCTAAGTCTGAGCTTGGCACTCGAAATGTGGATTAATGGACAACTTTTGCAATAAACCATGGCTATAAAAAATGGGATCCTCAACATCCAGGTGTTCATTCGATTGTTTTAAACACACTTCAACGAAGCCCTTTTGTGGAAACCCTGAAATCTCTGTTTTACCTCCCCGTACAGAAGGCTGGAGGGCACCTTTCCCTTCACTCCTCCGTAGTTTGCAGGATCCATCCACAGCAGAAACTCCCAACAGCGTGAAAAAGTGATGGACAGAGAGTGGAAGATCTCCTTCGAGTGGATGCTGGATGTAAAGAGCCAATGAAGCGGCTTCTAGAAACCCATTTGGATGATAATCAAAATAATATTCCTGAATAAAACCAGGATCGAACCTGTTGGTGATGTACTCCACATATGCTATGGCATCATCGATCCGTCTTTTCTTGGTGCAGAGGATCAGTCGGTTGAAGTTTCCGTATATCACCGAAGATCCCAACCGCTTGAACTCGGCTACGAGTCTGAAGGTTTTAACAGGAGATGTTTTCGCTCTCACCTCTGAGATCGGACGAGATGGAAGTCTGTACTCACTGCAAGAAGATCTTCTTCATCATGTTCAGAAGGGTGCGGTGCAGAGCCGGGTCATACAGCAGAGAACTGGGCGAACGCAGCCATCGGTAGAAATGCATCACCTGGTTATCGGCGTAGACGTTATGATACTGCGTGATCTCTCGAACCCAACCGACAACCATGCTCTTCATAATCCTGTGCAAGCGCCAAAGGTGAGACAAGGAACATACAGAGAAGCTGGTTTCAAATCGTCTCGAATCGCCTCCACCTGAACGTGTTGGAGCACAGCGCAGTCTCGTCGTAGCTGGCCACGCCGGTCGCTCCATGAGTCCCTGACATCATCTCCTCCAGCGACGCATGCTGAATCACGTCGAAGCTGACGCCGATGCTGGCTCCGCCTTCCATGTCGTTCACGTGCTGAGACTGAAGAATGGTGTTCACAGCCAAGCTCTGAATATCCAGCTCTACGCAAACTAAAGCAAAACATTTTATCGATATTTGCTTTTAATCAATATACAAATCAAACAATTCATCAGAAGCATAAAACTTGTGCTATACTCCATCTGAAAACTGGATGCTGATTGACTTTTTACCGATTTTATCCACACCTGCCAGCCACTCATCATTTCAGGTGGTTCACTTTTGATATCAATCCGCTGCTTGGTTACCATAGTAACACACCGTTTCAGCGGAGAGCAAGATGCAACTTTCTGAACTAAGATTAATTGAGTAATTTAGCGTTTTCATAGATGATAATCATTTGGAAAAAATCCTGCTGTTGGTCTACATGGAAACCTTGAGTAAAATCTCCTCACCGTAATACTTATTTACCTACAGGAGTATTCTGGAGATAAAAAGTCACTCATCACTTCAGGTGGTTCACTTTTGATATCAATCCACAGCATTGGTTACCATAGTAACCCACTGTTTCAGTGGAGAGCAAGATACAACTTTCTGAATTAAGATTCATTGTATATTTTAGCGTTTTCATAGATCAGTCATTTGGAAAAAATCCTGCTGTTGGTCTCCTCTCTATAGGAAAAAATAATTTATAATGTAATAATTTACCGGTGGAGTAGCAGCCCTGGCTGTTGATCTCCATGGACCCTCTCTCATCACTCTCCATCACCAGCCTGCTGTCATCCGCCTCTTTCCCCCCGAGGTCTGGCCGGGCGGTAGGTGAGAGCCACAGCAGGTGGTTGTGTTTCCTCAAGTGGCGTGCAAGAAACAGATCCGAGCCAAAGATGGAAATATCCTGAGGCAGGTTTCCGACGGGCAGGTGGTAGTACCTGCAGAGATGACAGATCCATTTTCATCCTGGTGTGTATCAATAACTGGAATCCTTAGCTGCCAAACGTGATACCTGGCCATATCGAACGCCTGCGAGAGGGAGCTGTCCAGGTTCAGATAGTGCTTGATCATGCGGCGAGCTCCGTGCCGCTGCCAGTCCAGCACATTGTAACTGATCTCATCTATAACATGAACCGGTACCACAGGAAACTCCTCCAGCACGGTCATACCGGAGGCCAGGCGCCTCAGCTCCCAGTTTGACTGAACGGCAATCAGGGTCGGGCCGCGGCGTTCCTCCTGTAGACGGATCCAGAAAATAAACCATAATGGCTCAGCACAGGTCACACATGCTATTAAGGCTACGGTGTCCTCGCACCTTGTAGTTGAGCAGAATGCGCTGCAGAGCGCGGTAGATGGCTTTGGCGTCGTTTTCAGCACGCACTTCAAACTGATGTTTGTCTGGTGGCAGAAGCTCCTCCGAGGTTTTCTCCAGCATCATTGTGCGCTCAGCTCCATACAATGAGCTCAGGTTGGGCATCTGGTTACTCCGTACCTGCACACGATGATGTCAAATGCATTTTCATCACGGACTCAGTCGAATGGCAAAATCCCTTACCGTGTCGAGGACAAAAATGCTGGCTTTTCGCTGAGAAGGTATGAAGAGACCAAACAGAGCCTTGTTTCCCTGACTGTGATGATACAAGTAGATGTGTCGAACACTGCCTGCAAAGCAAAACACTTTTTTTTTTTTTTTATCTCAAACACATACATATTTAATGTTAGATGATCAGAAACTGATTGTGACCTGGTTCAAGGTAGCTGAACTGGGCCAAGGATCTCATCTCGAGATGCTCCAGGTCAAACGTGTCGGCTTCTCGTCCAGCCAGGTCTCTCACCACCTGTTTATTGAGCATGCACACGCAGCCCAGATGGACGAGAGCACGAAACAGCAGAGGAACCTACGGTAGAAGAAGAGGCCACGGACATTGGTTTTCAGTTGTTACCAATCCTTTTGTGAGGGAGAAATCTCTACCTGTGTCTCGTACACGCCTTCGATATCCGGAGCTGAGAGGTCCGCATTGATCTCGTTGATGTGCTCCTGGTACATGTCCTCAGGAACCGTGTACTGGTACAGGAAACACGCCACTCCAGAGCGAGGAAGTATGCGGTTCACCTGTCAAATAAAGGGAGCATCTGTACAGTAAGAGCATCCAGGAAGTGTAGGAGAGCGAGGAATTTCCATTATTCGTAAGAAGGCCGATGGGTTACCGCAGACCTTTTTGCAGGTGGCTGGCTCTTCTTGCTTGGCCACTCTCTGGTTGACATAAAACACTCGTGGGATGGTGAGCTTCATGCAGTGCAGGTCACTGCCAATGACTGCCCACAGCTTATAAAGCCCCGGGTGATTCGTCTCTGCAATCTGCAAAGGTTTTTAACATTTTGACTGCAAGTCTATCTCCTCCGGTTCTACATGGAAAGAGAATAATTGCTCTATTGTTTGTTGCTGCCATTTTACAGGCATTTAAAGGGTTTATGCAAATGATGAGCAGCTGTAGTGATGACAAATAACCTAAAACCTGAGCGAAGAACGTAAAAAAAGTAACAAATAATGGAGTCTGATTTTACAGCACTGTTGAAACATCCTCCTGACGTACCTGTACGATTTGCCATGGCATGTCTAGAATGCCGCGTGCCGTCTTGCGCAGGAAGCTGCCGAGTCCTGAGGTAGACCCATCACGGACTACACCTCCTCCAGTCGGCTGAGATTCTCCATCAATCAAACGTCTGCGTTTCCGTCGTTCCTTCCTCTGGCGAAGCTGCAGCTCCCATTTTTTCTTGTGGTAGCGCAACCACACAAGAATTTCCTCCTAACATTTTTTAATAATAAAAATTATTTTACTTTTTTTTTACAATAATACATTCAAAGGAAAACCAATGTAGAATACAAAAAAAGAGCTTTAGAGTTCCTGGCTGCTTCAATGGTCAACCGGTAGAATTTAAAAAAAACATTTCTGGCTGCTGGAGTTTATACTTTGATTTGTGTCATTTGTTCTTGGACTTCTTGGAAATCCCTGCAACCTCTGGACAGTCCATTTATGGTCTTCCGGCAGCAGCACAAGCTCAGGTGTCATGGGCGCTGGTAAACTTTCCATAACCTTTTGATAGTAACTTCCACATCTCTACTATGCAACTTAACTTATTGCTCAAATAAGTTACATTTTACAAGCAATTGGTTTTTTAATTACAATCTCCATTCATCATAAACCATATAAGATTTATAAAATATTGAAGGAAAATTTTAAATCCTCGAGGTTATAGAACAGGTTCCGTTATTCTTTATCGTGCATTATTGACCCTCTTTTATGATGCAACTCATAGACCAGGAAATGCCCAGATGCCCATTTCCAATTCTGCAGTTGTATTCGGCCGGCGATGGGCAAGCACAGATTAAAACAGGCAGCCTGTTCTCGATAACATATTTTAGAAGAGTCTGTTTAATAATTAGTTGAAATAAGTGTAGTTTTGATTTGTCGTTATTAGAGACTCACATTTTGAAACATAAACACTTTGTGGCAGAAGGAAACACCCCGCCCCCCCTCCTCATTGTACATGACTAAAGCTTTCAGGAAGCAAACCCTTCATTAGTTTGGTTTGGCGTGGTCTGCATTACCCGAGTGCTGCCCTTGGTTGGTGGTGGTCCCAAGATTTCTCTCCAGGACTGTGTCAGTTCCTGCTCCTGAGACTCAGCCTGGCTATCCTCTCCTTGAGAAACCCTCTTCCTCTTAGTGCTGATGAGTATTGCGGGTTGCAACGGATGCCGTGGAGCTCCAAAATCCTCCATATCAGGAGCCTCCATAACCGATGGAATTTGCTGGGGCACCTGACAAAACCCGAGATGCGGTTTAGATACAGCAGGCAGCAGCAAACAGAAAGTTACTGATGACTCACTTGTCTCTTCCCCTCACTGGAGAAGACCTCGCTGATCTTCTTCTGCTTGTAGATGTCATTCTTTTCCAGAAGTTTCTTATGCAGCCAGTCTGGATGCCGTACTCTGGGTACCGGGTTTTTCACCTGGAAGGAAAAAGGGTTTATTTGGTTTGTGCCACCGATTTTCTCAACGTCTCAATGAAGAACAGTCGCAGCCAATCAGAGCAGAGGTATTTCGTGCCCTTGGATTTGTTCTGAGTTTGTATATTTGAGTTTCTGTATTTGTGTTACAGCATTGAATCGGCATCTAAATCTTGTGTTATGTTAAAGCTGTGCCACGGCAGAACTCAGGGCAGAGCAAAATGTAGTGAAAACCCAAGAAACGGCCTTCGAGGAAGGTTTTGGATGTGAGACTTTCCCAGAGTCTTGGGTAAAAGAACAAAAAAAAAAAAACGTTTTATTGCATTAGTTATTACCACTTGAGAAGAACCAAATAATTTTGAAGGATCAGCAAAGGCAAAACTTCTGGTTGTTTGTAAAATTTTAAATATAAATGTGTGTCATACACGAGGCTGTACTGTAAACCGTTAGTAAATCGTTTAGTCCAAAATTCTTTTTTACTGATCTACAATAACGTATTTAAACTTATAAATACATGAAATGATACATTTATTAATTTTATAATATTGCAAATGCTGTATTTTATAAAAAGATGCATCTTTTTTTCAGACATATATGTGTTTTATTACATAAAACGATTGTTTTCAGAATTACTTTATTTTGTGGTTGCTATGGCAGCCATCTTTGTTGATCCATCTCAAGCATACTCAAGCTGAAGTGTGTTGAAAAATTCCTAATACAGCAAACTTAGAAACATTCAAGACCTAAGATTTGGGTTTATAAATATGAGACCCCGCGGGCCCTGCTTATTGACCTGTTGCAGAGCTGCAGGGATGGTGATGATCTTCTGAATGGCACTGCCCAAACGCTCGATGTAGTAACTCCAGTCGAGAATCTAACAAAGCCAATGAAAAATGAGAAACATGGGCAAACAAATCCACCACATTGTGTTTGAAAATACTCTTCAAGAACTCACAGATCGAATGTCAAGGTCATGGAGGCTCGGCATCTTCAGCCACTTTCGAAGGAAATGCTTTTTAACACTTTCTTCAGCCTGAAAAATGGCCAGAGGGATCGCTCTGTGGGGGATAAAACAATATTATGATTTTATATTTATAAGGGGTCACAACAGCCTAGGAAACTTTTTTTTTGATATGTAGACACTGGTCTCTGTCTGCTGAAGATTGAAGCCTGAACCATTGATTCAAACATTGAAGGGTTTCCAGTTTCTTGTTCCCGGGTAAATGATACCGCTTTCCAATGACAGGTGTGAAACGAGATGACAGCATTGTTTAGAACACAGACAACCCGGGGTTAAGCGCAGTGTGAAAGGCATTTGGAGAACCGATGGAGGAAATATCAAAGACGAGGGCTGGGAGTCGTAACTGCTGAGCTTGCTTCTACAACAACTTCCGGTTCAAAAGCACATAAAAGTTTGTGCTTCCACTGAAAGAACAAACACTACGCCTCACCTCTCAGTGACAGGAGAGCCCTCTGGTTTACGAGAGATGACATAGCGGCAGCTGAGTCCAGCATCTTTCACCATCTGGTCTCCGAGGAACTCAGCGAGACGTTTGGCCGTGCTGATGGAGGTGGATTTCTGCTCGCCGTAATCTTCCAGTTTTCGAGACATCGAGCGGTTTTCAGAGATCAGCTCGAACAGCTCCGCATCAGGCATGTTTGCAGCCTTGAGAACAAACCACGCGCTCATCACCCTAAACAAGCTGCACGGCCACGAAGCCCTGGCTCATCAAACACTCGTTACCTTGCTGTAGAGCACATCGAGCCAGTAGTCCGCAACTTTAGCCACAGAAGCATAAACCTCTTCCAAAGTCGTGCCTTTCAGGAAGGCTTCAAACACGGATGACTGGAAGATCTTAATGAGCTGAAGCTCTCCTCTCCTCTTCACCTCGAACCCCTTGAGCTCGGCCAGAGATCCGTCCTCGTTGAACACAGCGTATCTGGGGGTTAATATTTACGATAACGATGGCTGCCATGTCAAGCAATGCTTTCGATAAAACGCTTCCTTCACCTCTTTTTCAGTTTCTTTCCTTCCTCTTTGGAAGCAGGGAGGATCATAGCCAAGTAGGGTCCGTCGACCTCAAAGAAGATGCTGTTCTCTGCTCTCGTCTCATATGTTAGCGATGCAGCGTCGACCAGCTCTTGATACTGATGGTTCGTGAAGCCCTCCTGCAGAGAAAAAAACCCCCAAAACTAGTCATCTGTGCATCGGTAAAAGCTACGGTTAGAAAGAACTGCTGCAAGTGTCTGAATGACTTCGAGAACGTTCAAACACAGAGAGATTTCAGGAGTGAAATAAAGTGTAAATGATTTATGGAAAGTGTGCAAGAATTATTTGTTACAACATTAAATGCAAATTTAGGCGCAGCTAAAGAAAAAATTAACTCAGTATTTTGTGCTTCCTCTTTCTATAGCTTCCAACTAGAGTCTGGATTCTGAATAAAAATGGAATAATCTAGAGAAAAAGGAAAACAAACATACATCATGACTCCTTACAGAAAATCAAATGCAACACTGGGCGAAATATGACGAGGATCAAAGTACCTTGACCAAGATATTGAGCATGGCTCCGGGATAACTGATGGTCACCTTCGGCTTCTTCTCATTGGTGGATTTTATGATGAAGTTCTCTGGAAATGTGTTGGGAAGAACACACCAGATACCATCAGTGTCCAACTCCAGTGGCCTCCTGTGGAACAAGAGAAACGGGATCGTATTTACGCAGCAGAACGGAATTAAAGTAGAGCAAAACATCACTTCATCGAATCTGGTTAGCATCAAACATCAGATACCAAACTTGTCAACGATGTTCTTCACATTTAATTGTTAACTGCAGATTATAGTTCATTTGATCATTAACTGAATATTTTCCTTTACTTTTTTCAAAAATTGATTTATAAAGAAGGTAATGTTTTTTTTTTCTTTTTATGTGGCCGTTGAGACCAAACGGTGGAGACACACCCAATCTGCTCGATGAGCTCTCTGGCCTGTGTGATGATGTTGGCACCAGTGAAACACACGATTCCTGCCATCTCCATCGAGTACCAACGTGCTCTGAAGAAAAGAAAACACAGAACTGCGTTAAAACAGCTGATTCGGAACATAAAGCGATTATTAAAGTGTATGTGAACCATGGTTGGGCCTACAGCGCCCTCTGCTGTCTTGAATGAAGCCTAACACCTTGTATTTTTTTGAGAATATGACACAGACCACCCAATACAAGCATACGCGAAAAAGCTGAACTTTAAACATTATTTCGGTTTTAATAATTTTCAAAGTTATCCCTACAGTGAACAACCGTCAGTAGTTTTTTTCTTGGCTCAAGTTTATTTTTGTGTGGTTCAAGTTGGTTAAAGTTTCCCCTAAAATACTAGGCGGGGCCATGTGATTGACAGCTATGATTAGCACATCGTGAGAAAGCCCATTTATGTTGCCAACCATCACATTCTTCTTTAAAATGA